>JAOXJP010156447.1:0-27023 GCA_025762735.1 Platanus orientalis
GAAATCTACACCCTGCTGATCTCTATACAAGGAGTGGAGTAAGGGGGGGGGGGGGGAAACCAGGAACAATGAATCAGAGAGATTATTTAATTAAAAACCCAAGAGAAGAAAAGAAATCCAAAGAGAAGTTAAATGAAAAAGAAAAAAAGAAACTTGAATTCTTACAGAGCTATGCCCAAATCATTGAGAAGCTTCTCTGAATCTTCAAAGAAGAGAGAGACAACTTCAAAAACGAAATCAGGGTTGCTTTCGTCTTGCAGTTGCTGAAGCTGAGTGAATTGATCATCCAGAAAACCCTTTTCAACAATAAGAACCCACCATCAAAACCCATCCCAACCAACAACAGAAAAGAAACATAACAGAACAAAAATCCATACAAAACAACCCATCTGGAATTCCTTTTATTTTTTTGCTCCCTTTCCTTCTGTTTGTTGCATATAGTTATTATACTAACCTCACGAAACAATGATGCTGTGTAATCAACCAACCGTCTCTGCAACTGATCCACATCCATGCTTGCCTCCTCTCCTCCCTCTTCTATGCAACTGATTCACTCTCACCTTACTGAGACTGCTTTAGATTTGCAGATCTAACAAACCCTTTTCACAATATGGTTTCCTCTTAAATCAAAGATCCCCAACCTATATTAAGTAATCCCCTTTCCTTCTCTCTTTTCAATCCCTCTGGATTTGTGCTCTGTTCCTCACATATTCACAAGCTTCCCATTCTCTTCCACTGCACCATTTATTAGCAGCTAACACCATAGAAGGCCCCCACACATCCAACATATGCCATGTGTCCTTCAATGTTTCATCTCTTTTGTGTAATAATTAACCCACACTCTCTCTCTCTCTCTCTCTCTCTCTCTCTCTCTGTGACACCCACCCACCTCACCTTTTTCTTCTTATTCTTTGTTCCTTTCTCTGTATTTTTCTTTTGTTTTCCCTTTCAATACTTTCTTTTTGGGTAAAAAAGGATAAATTCATTGACAGATGCATAGGATTTGACTAGAAATAAACTTCTGATCAAGTTACCTTTTCTCACCTTTTCTTAGCCTGCGTCTTCTTCAAAGATTAAGATGGTATAATAAATGGGTTGTTTCTAGTCTCTACCCTTCCAATCTATCGGCATTTTACATTGATCCTTTGTTATCTCTCAAAGAATCTTAGAAAGGGTGTTTGATTGGTTGATTATAGTAGTTAGTAGGAAGGAACAGTCAACCTTTGGTTTGGCCGTTTGCTTTTGGGACACCTTAACGTAAGGACAGATTCCTTCTTGGTCTTATCTATGGTCTGTTTTTTATTGGGAACTTTTATTAGCTAAAACCGATAACTGTGCTGCTCAGTACAGGAAAGGCCAAGTTGGCTGTAATGTCTGCTTCCCTACGCCAGTTGTGTGAACAGAACTTGCCAATCAGCCGATGAATGTCTTCCATGCAGAATCAATCTTGAGTTACCCTCTTGATTTCATAGTTTTTAACTTTTAAGTTGCATTTAGACCATCTTGAACTGCTATAAGTAGGGGTGGCAATTCGTGTTGGTAGGTCGTTCATGTCGTGTTGACAGGGGTGGAGCTAGGATTTTCTGGTAGGGGAGGGGGTAAGTAAAAAAAAAAAAAAATAGTTAAGAAAATGTATAAAAAAGTACATATCATTTATTCAAAGAAATAATTATCATTAAAAAACCATTTATAGCTGTTTACCATTCGTTTACAAAAATTAATTGCCCACTAAAAATACATATACAATTATAGTGGCAATTGTCCATGACGAGATCTCATGTTCTAAAAGCATTGGATGATCTTCTTATTATCAATGCTATTAAAAGCATATTTTTCGGATAAGTGATAAAACAATCATTCATCCAATCATCTCAGACATATACCCTTAACTCAACACAATTAATAAATGGGTCATGTTCGGGTTGACCCATATAATTGTATAGCCTTAACTCAATACGACACCTAACATACAAACACCAATTGTCATGCCTACTTCCGTGACCCGCAGAGAGGATCCTCGCTCATCCATGGGTTTGAATAATCTCCAGTTTGAATGGATTGATATCATGCCAATACAAACTAGTGCATATCACGTTGGTATCAATCAGTAGGTGACATGATGCATGGCGAAGGGTGTATTGACCGAGTTCACATCATCTCCAATCTGACTAGAGATATACCACATCAATTTCTACTTAGGATGTGACCAATGGTTGACAAAGGATACATTGTAATAAATACTACTTATTTACTATTATTTGTCGTAATACCCTCATTTAACCTTTATGTATTAACTTAAAACACCTTTGTTTGACCACATTTCATGCATTGATTGGTAGTGATGATATTTGTCCATTCAGACCAGAGATGATTCAAAATCATATTAACCAAAATATATGGGTTATAGGCAAGTATTACTGTAAATGTACAATAAATATGTACACGAGTGTATTTAATAATACACCCTTTGTTAAATGGTATCACTTCCTTGGTAGAAACTAGCATTTTTCCTTGTACATTCAAGGCTAGAGATGATGTGAATCCTTTGTCCATCACCTTATAATAGATAGTTTTTGTTTGAAAATGTTATTTTAGATCTTTTGTTTCTTTCCCTTTTTGTATTCAAATATAACAATAATGTTTCTCCACACATTTGTTTATAAGATCAATCAACATTCCAATCCCTTATCAAGGAATTACCGCATTTGGATTTCTAATTCTCCTTGGTCATTAATTTGCATTTTGTGTCTAATTTGATATGTTCTTCCATAGATTTAGGTTGCATTTCTATGTTAGAAAAGGTAAACATCTAAACTTCTGTTAGAAGGAAGCAAATGTTTCTAGGATTTTGGCGTGTAAGACCATGGGAACTGCCCATGGAAGAAAATAGACATAAATTTGTGTGGGTTAGAAGAAATTTCAAATTCTCATCCATTTTCTCCATGTTTCATCTCACGGTCTTGGATACCAAATCCTGGGCAGAACATCAACACATACAACCATTCTTCAAATAATAATAATAATAATAATAAAAATAAAGGGAAAAGAAGATATTGTAACTATACGATTAGGAGAAAACTCGGTTTAGAAGAGAAGAAAAATATATATTTTTTATTTATATCATTGAAAACAATCGACATTTAATCAAGGAAGAAGAAATGATTGTATGTGTTGACAAAGACTTTGTAGGTGTGCCATTGATTGACACATGATGTGTTATTTTAATTTGGTGTTTGGTTTTAACCGCCTACTTTTTCAATTGAACATTTGTTTGGATGATTTTACCCCCAACACAACACGTGTCAGATTATAATTCATCATAGATGCTACGGAGACTTTTTCATCATAAAACATTTCCTCTCTTTTACTAAGGAAAAAAAAATCAATATACGGCTATAAGTCTTCGTAAACTTCTCTATAACCACTTATGTAATTTAGTTAATGTGATCTTTCAAAGTGGCCAGACTTGTCACTCTAGCTTATGAGGTGCTTTTCCTTGTGTTGACACAAGCATATGTAGGTGTGCCATTGATTAACACAAGATGTGTTTTTTAAAGTAGTTTCTTTTTTTACACCTAAACACTTTTTTGAACCCCCAATACAACGTGTCAGCTTATAATTCACCATAAACACTACAAACACTTTATCATCAGAGAACATTTTTTTCATCTCTTTTTGTGGAATTTGAGGGGGGAGGGGACAACTGCCCCCTATGCCCCTATGTGGCTTTGCCACTACGTGTAAAGGTAAGGGTATACAACTATATGGTTCAACCCTAACCTGACCCATTTATTAATCATGTCAAAGTGGGTTGACCTGTTTTGACCCAAAACACGTTTAGAGTCAACCCTAACTACTGATTTTGTGTTGAGTTTGTGTCGGGATCGCAGGTTATGTGATAATTCATGTTGGCGGGTCATATTTGTGTCATGTCAAGTTAAGGAAACACAATTATATGGCTCAACCCTAACCTGACCCATTTATTAATCGTGTCAAAACGGGTTGACCCACTTTGATCCAAAACACGTTTACAGTCAACCCTAACCCAGTTCTTTTGTGTTAGGTTCATGTCGGGTTCACAGGTCATGTCAAACATTGCCACCCGTAGCTGTAAATTCAGCAAACAATGTTCCAAATCACCAAAGCTTGAGTGAAGTCTTTGATTATCAAAGGGTATGGGACATATTGGTCACTTCATTCTGATTGCAGAACAACACATCACGTTAAAGTTAGGCATAGGTTGATTTAGGCAATAAGCTGTAGCAGTGTGCCCATGAACACTAAGACAATGGAAAATAAGTATCTGCGGCAGAGACAACTTCAAAACTAATTTCAAGTCAGAAGATTGAAGAGCAAAAGATTTCTTCAGACTAAGATCACAAGCAGAGTTAACCGAAAAGCACCCTGAGGATGTGTCCCAACTTATTAAAGGGCCTAGACAACACGTTCCATCAGTCCTGAGGATTTTGGCCTATTGGTTAGGTTTGTAACAATTGGAATCAAAACTATATCATGTCTTGAATTTGAGTCATGAAAGGACAACTTGTGGAAAGGGCTATCTAAATTAGAATGAAAGCTGTCACAAGTATGGAAAAGACTACATGACAAGAGTGAAAGCTACCATATGGAAGAAAGACCTACCTGGTTAAGAGGTCAGTATCATCGCATAGTGGGCCACTGGGATGTCGGTTGCAGAGCATGATGGAGTGTTATGATCCCAATAGTTTAAAGGGCCTAACCTAGTGCATTCCCTGAGGCTTTTGGCCTATTGGTTAGGTTCGTAACATGTGCCAAATTAATCATCATCCTGATGAGAGAGAGAGAAGGTCAGGGAACGAAATTAATTTCTGACCCTGGTGAATAACGCAAATGCAAAAAGGTCCCAGGTGAATGAAGGGCATTAAGATGGACTGGGATTAGGTTGAATTACAGAATAAGATGACCAGAGGAAACCAGAAATCCTTCAAAAACATTGACTTTGGTTAAATCCAACAACCCATTTTCCTAACCTCATCTCTGGGCCCTATTCAATCAACCCTTTTGTGTAATTTGCAATCTTTCTAACCACTGAGGAATATTATTACGTGTTAGCTAGGGTGGAACCCATTCTTTTACCTCATCTTTGGGTCCAATATAATTAACCCTTGTGTGATTGACAATCTGTTGACATCAACATTACAGCAAACACGCTATTCATGTTGAAGCTTTGTCGTCAATGGTATATAGGTTGGAAATGGTACCTATCCACATAAGATGCCCAAGAGATGTGATAAGATGTTATTGATACAAGTCTGAGCAATCCAAGAACCTTTGAGTTGAAGGGGGCCATGTCAAGGAGGCACAACCCTCTAATAACAAGGTTTAAGACCCTATTCTCCACAAGTGGCAGGTCTGTATCCAAGGCAAGTTGATCCACTTGGTGTAATTCTTGGCTAACTCATGCAAGTCTCTATTAATTTCCCACGACCCTTCTGTTGAGAATGTATTGAAATTAGCTTGGACTTAATTGTCACATTACCTCCAGCATAATATCGCGAACTACCTTGTCATGTAAAGGCTAATGGCCCTACACCTAATACGCTTTGTATGTAATGTTTGTGTATAGGATTATGGACTAGAGATATAATATAGAAGTATTTGCAGAGGTGGAAAACATAATTCTTTGTGTCTGGGATCTTTAAGTTTCATCATCTTTAATCAATATGCATGATTGCAGAGGTCAGATATGAGGATCTGGACTAGTTGAAGAAAGAATCAGCTCAAATCTCGCTCAAAAGAGGCCAAGAAGGCAAATATTAACTCAAGGGTAACTTATCCACCATTAACGGTGCCCTCTGACCTCGATAAAAATATGACGGAAGGGATATTATCTTGAGAAGCTTCTATGTGATGATTGATCTAAGAGTATCTTGTAACAACCCGCCCGACCTGGCTTGATATTGTCCAGTTCTGATGTCTTATAATGGGACAACTCTCCCATCTCAGTTTTATTCTTTGGGCTAAGCCAAGTGTTCTCTCCTTAAAACGCGTCCAAGTAGAGGGGTGCTTACATATAAGCACAAGATCCTTTTCAAGTTGGACGATACAGGATCTTATAATCCATATCATATGTCCCTGTGTGCATACCGCGAAGCTAATCTGACTCTGATATCAATTGTGTTGACTCAATACAACTTGAATTGCTATTGTTTGGTTCTAGGCATTCCACCATGGGATCACTCTCTTGCCTCGGTTTTGGTTTTATTGGACTGAGACAAGTGGTCGATCTCTCCCAAAATCATGTCAAGCCAAATAGAGGGCTGGTTACATATAAGTATAGGATCATTTTCAAGCCAGACGATGTGTGATATCTTACATAGGTAGGCTTTCTCTAAGAACACGAACGTCTTGCATGAGAAAACAAGTGTATACACTACCCTCAACACAAGTGTTTATATTTAGAGGAAAATTATTTTCATAACACAACTAGAGGCAAAGGAGTCCAACCCAAAAAATAATAATAACAAAATGAAAATAAATTATTGGCAATAGGCTTCATTCATTTGGCAATTTCCTTGGTGACGTTTCAAGCATTTTTTTTTTTTTTAAATTCCAGGTATCAAGCCTTCTCTCTTCAGTATTTTTCATAGGACTGTAATTCCTCGTATATTTACAAGCTATTATATCCATAACCCTTCTTACAACTTACGAATAAACTCGACAGCACGCCTGGGATTGGTTCTCCCTTGTATCAAATCAAGACTACCAAGGTTGCTAAAGTAACCTTAAAAAAATTGCCAATCTTAAAGTATCCCCTACTCTTACACCAAGTGGATCAATGGGTGCCACTCGTCATGAATAGGTCTTGACATCTTGATATAAAAAATAAAGAATAGTACTTGCTTCACAAAAAGTAGAGTTTAAAACTTATGAGATGATGTTAGAGAATTATTGGGCGTTCCACCCATATGGCATCCAATTGGTAGTTCATCAAGACACGCATATATGTAGCCTTCTTTTGATTCACATCTCTTTCAATTTTCAATAATAGTGGTTCTTTTTATTTTTACATGTGAGAAAAGTGAAGACTTTCTCCTGATCTGTCAAAACTTTATAACCTTTGAGAGAAATGCCTTTCTAAAGTCTAACCATGTGCAAGTGAAAATAATATTCAAAAATGATTTTTTCTTCTTTCTTTTTCTTTTTGAGATGCCACCTTCTTTTATAGAGTTTGGCAAGCACAATCTAATGAGCATACGGGGTGGGCTCTTAAGATATCCTATCTTCTAACAATGGAAAACATTTTTTTTAGTTATAGATTGAAATAAATATAATAAACCCTTTCCAACTTTTTTTATTAGTCTTCTTATTTGAAACCAGTAAATGTATTAATGTTTATCAACATATTGTAAATAAACTCATAGAATTTAGAAATTAGCAAGTGAGCCATATCTTTTAGTTTATTTCACAAATCAATCCTCCCACCATAAATATTTCATAAAAGCTTATAGGATTTGGACAAATTCATCACTAACACATCCCTAGCTTATGCATGATCCTCATTGTATGTTTGATCTCTCAAAAAATATATATTTTTTTAAATAATTAAAAATATATTTTTTCATAATCTACTAAAATAAATTTATAAAACTATTTTATTAAATACCATGACCATGGATTTTTTGAGTCATACGCATTAGAGTGACCATCAAACTTTTCTTTTCAATCAAGATTGGTGGATGCCCTGTTGGGCATCCATATGCCCTATATGTGATTCCCTGTAACCTAAGTCACTAATGTGCTGCCCCCAATTAAGCGTCACCCTTTAGTGATATCAAAATTACATAGATCACACAGGCAACATGTAGATTCTACAAGTCAAACGGTAATTTGTCACTAGATGAGAACATCTCTAAAGTTAACAATGCTTGTCTAACTAAATCTATAACCCCAATAGCTTACACAATGTAGCAGTATAACACTTGTTAATCATATATAAATGTAACGCCCAATCAACATCCATAGCATATAACAACAACAACCTTATTTCAATTATTGGAGTCAAGTGCATGAATCATGTTCATCCATTTCACTTTATTTAAACTTACCACAGAACCGATCTATACAAGGAAGGCAGACGCTTCCATTGAAACTAGTTTTCATCACCCAATTTGTGCTGATACAAACCCATTTTCAGCACGTTAAATTATAAGTTGTCATATCTCTTTATACTACTTTAACCCAGGTCAATTTTAACCTTTTTCTTATCCTTATAGTACATTCAAATTACATCATTTCATTCTTTTTCACTGACAAAGTCATTGGCTTTCATTGCACATAACCAAATTATCTCAATTGACTTGTCCTCATTTTATCATTTATTGGTACAACACTTAAACTTCTACAAATGGATTCTCGTCTTGTCAGTCATCTATTACAAAAGATACAATAAATCTAAATCTTATTAGGACACAACTTGAGCCCTTTACTAAAATTAGATTAATGTATCAATGGTCATGGGCTGTATATAAACCACCATTTTCTTGTGTTTATAATTCAATAGTAAGAGTGCATATGCGATAGAGTAATTAAATTGGGGCTAGGATATAATTTCTTTGTATTGAAAATCTCATGTCCAAGACTGACCCATCTATTTCCGGCCTTAACAAAAGCCTTAATGCCACAAATTTTGGTTATCATGGCAGGGCAGGAAGAACATAGGATGCGTACGCAGCTCAAATCAATGAATAAGGGCGAACAACATTCACCAGGACTACTTAATGAGAAATGCCTTCCTGCTAGAATATGAGGAGGGAACCACGCTAACTTACATAAAAGCATTTAATGAGCTTGATAGCTACGCAGGGGTGGATATCTCATTTAGAAAGTAGGGCCAAATGTAAAATGATCCAAGCATTAAATGAGTGTTGGAACATCAGGGAATGACTGATGTCTCATTTTTATAATGGGACCCACGCCATATATGGAATGAAGGCCGTGGACAAATAATGTCAAGTGGCCCTCCGTGTTTAATTTGTTTTTTTAGAATGACTACCTTCTGGCAAAGAATAAATGCCCACCCACTCACTGGATTTGATCTGAGTTTTCATGTTTACTTTTATTAGCCAAGCTATTATTCGCCTTTAACTGATTTTTTACTAATTCTAGAGAGATGCTCCATGCTTTATGCTTTAGGATGACAGGGAATTTAGCCCAAGTGGTCCGAGCCAATTGATCGGGCGAATCACCTGGGTTCAACCATTTCACCTATTCGCTGGATGCCCCTTTTGCCCGTTGCATACCAAGTGCCTGATCGATGAGCCCTCTAGCCACATGACGTTACAAACCATCCGACATTGAAGGATAACAACAGGCCACCCAATAAAGTAGATGACCGCTATATTATCATCCATGATCACTGAGCCGGCCGAGCAGCATGACAGCCAAGTTGACCGACTTACATGGTGATTGAGTCGATCAAGCGATAGGTACCGACCGCCACTAACATAAAAAGACGGTTATAAAAAGCAAAATGATAGAGGAGGACAATCAATCTGATGCGAACGTGTGCACCACTCACCCATGTTCCTCTAACTAACTTGGGAAATATTCCTGACAAGAACCACGTGCTTGTACGGATCCAAGGCCCACCCTGCATAACTACTTGGAGAACCCCTACAAAAAGAGGGGGGCTGAAAAGAAAAAGATATGCACAAATTACCCAAATAGGGGAATATGAGCAATTCTTCTAACCTCCAATCACTAACTTGAGTGTCGGAGGGGTGTAGGCCGGCACCATACCAACGCTCTTCACTATCTTGGTGCAGGTGAGATCCGGTAACAAGATTCAAGATCAAGGGTGACCAGAGGACCATCTTGGTGAGTCGGAAAACAACGTCATCAGTTGGCGCCGTCTATGGGAAACCGAAATGATTTTTGGCAAGACAAAGGTCATATAATTGAAAATCGATTATGAATAATGGAAGTCCGCCGGAATGCCTCATCCACAAATGATCAAGGCGGGAGGGAAGTTGAGGTGGCTAGAATTGCAAGTTTGGAACAACAGATACAAGACCTCAACCAAAATATAAAATGAATGACACAATAGAACCAAGAACTAAGTCGCAGGCTCATGGAGTGGATGGAACATCAACGTTCTGGTAATGAAGAGACCCAGGAAGCTACACACCTTAGGCCAAAGATCGAGCAAGGGCAAGGAAATAGCCACGGCCCAGGGGCCTCCGCATCTCAGCAAACTAGCTGTCTGGGCAAAGGGTCCATCGCCGAACAGGAGAGGTGGATCCAAAAGATGTAGGATCAATTGGATGTTGTGATGGAAGCCGTTTATGAAAAAACGTTTTTCACAGTTAAGGCCCTAGTGCAAAGGACAGACATCCCTTTTCCTCAATGATCATGTCCATCCTCTCCCTAAAAGGTTTAGGATCCTTCAAATGGAGTCTTTCAACGGAAGCCAAGACTCATTCGACTATCTTGAGACATATAAGACATTGATGCTCCTGCATGACCATTCAGATGGGGTCATGTGAAGGGTTTTCCCTGCCACCATGAAGGGCTCAATGCAAAAATGGTTCAACAATCTTCAGCCAAACAGCATTAACTCGTTTTCTGAGTTAAGCCAGTCGTTTGCCAGCTACTTCATAGGAGGGAGACGCAATCGTAGGTGCAACCTACCTACTCAATGTTAAGCAATTGAAGGGAGAGTTATTGAGAGATTATGTCTCCTGTTTCAACCAAGAAGTGATGCAGGTAGATGACATGGACGAAAAGGTAGTGCTCACAGCCTTCATGGGTGGGTTGTTGCCCACTAAGTTCTTATTCTCTCTTTCTAAATCCCTGTCGAGCAACATGGCATAGTTGATGCTCCGAGCCCAGAAGCACATGAATGCAGAAGATGCAATGGTGGCAAGGAGACCAGGTAAATGAACATCGAGAACCAATAAAGAGAAAAAGGGATGAACGACCAAAAGCTATGGAAGGTGAATCAAGAACGAGGGAAACGGCCAATCGAGTTGTGGGACTGAGGGAAGCACACACACCCGTTCGGCAAACACAAGTTTATACCCCCTTCAATTCACCCCTAGAGCAAGTTTTCATGTATGTATGGGATGACCCGTCCTTAAAGTGGCCCAAGAAGCTCAAGACTCCTTCGGAGAATCGATCCCAACAAAAGTATTATTGGTTCCACTAAGATCATGGCCATAACATGGAAGATTATGTAGACCTAAAGGAGCAAATAGAAGCACTCATCCAGCAGGGCAGGTTGAGGCGTTTCGTAGGGAGCCACCCTTGGACCTTGCTGAGGGCAGAAGAAGAGGCTCCGAGCTGAAAAAATCTTGAAGCAAAACCACTACGAGAGATAAAGGTCATTGTCAGAGGATCTGTAGGAGGGGGTGAATCAAACTTGGCTCGAAAAGCGCACACACAGGCAGTGAGGCATCGCAAATGGAAGTTTACTAGATAGATAAACCCTAAAAATGTCCCCGAGTTAGTCAACATGACATCACGTTCACAAAAGAAGATTCCCAAGAAGTGCAACACCCTCATGATGACGCCCTTGTGGTTACGTTGGTCATAGCTAACCACCAAACTAAAAGGGTACTCATAAACAACAACAGTTCGGCAGATATCCTATACTTGTCTGCCTTTGGACATATGGGAATCGGAAGAGACAAGCTTCGACCAACAATGGTGCCTCTGGTAGGATTCACCAGGGACAAACTATACCCCGAGGGGGTTGTCACGCTCCTAGTAACAGCTGGGATCAGCCCTCACCAAGTAACCAAGGCAGTCGACTTTCTGGTTGTCAATTGCCCCTTAGCGTACAACGCCATCATCGGCCGACCGACACTAAACAAAATGAAGGTCATTACCTCTATCTATCACTTATTGATGCACTTTCCAACTGAGGAGGGAGTTGGAGAGGTTAAAGGTGACCAAATAGCCGCTCAAGAGTGTTACGTGGCATCTTTAAAGGGTAAAGAGTCGAAGGAGACCCTCATCATCGACAATATGAAGGGTAGAAATGACGTTCAGATGAAGCAGATTAGGTCTGCAAATGATCTGGAGGAGCTGAACATTGACCCTAACAAACCAGAATGGGTCGTTTAGGTTGGGAAAATGCTCTAAGAAAAACTAAAGCTCCACTTGTGGAAACTCCTCACAACCTATAGGAACGCCTTTATGTGGATGCATGCAAACATGCCAAGAATCAACCCAAGGGTAATAACACATAGGTTGAGAGTCGATCCTTCAGCAAGACCGATCAGACAAAAGAAAAGAACATTTTTTGTTGATATAAATCAAGTTATTGCTGAAGAGATGGACAAATTGTTAAAGGCAGGGTTCATACGAGAAGTCACCTACCTTGACTAGATCGCTAACGTGGTGTTGGTAAAAAAGAACAACGGTAAGTGAAGGATGTGTGTAGACTTCACCGACCTCAACAAAGCCTGTCCTTAAGACAGCTTCCCACTCCCAAGAATAGACACACTAGTTGACTTCACCTATGGGCACACTCTACTCAGTTTCATAGGCTCGTTCTCCGATTATAACCAAATTAAATACAGATGAAGAAAGGAGACCAGGAGAAGACATCGTTCATCACTAACCGAAGCACATATTGTTACGAAGTCATGCCATTCGGATTAAAAAAATGCAGGGGCTACTTATCAGAGATTGGTGAATAAATTATTTAAGGCACAGATTGGGAGAAATGTAGAAATTGATGTAGATGACATGCTAGTGAAAAACATGGAAGCCAAAAAACACATTAGCGATCTAGAAGAAACTCTCTGCACCCTCAAAAGGTTTCAAATAAAGCTCAACCCCTCTAAATGTGCCTTCAAGGTGTCGGCTAAAAGTTCCTCAAATTCATGGTTTCTCATAGAGGAATCAAGGCCGATCTCGAGAAAGTCGAGGCTATACTGGGCATGAAGGCACTGTAGACCACAAAAGAAGTATAGTGGTTGGCAGGAAGGGTTATGGCCCTCAGCCAATTCATCTCAAGGTCTACGAATAAATGTTTTCCTTTCTTTTGCCTTTTGAAGAAAGGATTCGAATGGACATAAGAGACTAATCGATCGTTTCAAGATCTCAAGGGACACTTGGCATGCCTACCGACCCTCGACTGCACTATCCAAGGGGAAGACCTGTACTTATATCTAGTAGTATCAGAGGTAGCGGTAAGTTCAGTTCTAATCCGAGATGTGCACAATCAGATTTCAGTGTATTACTTTAGTAGAGCCCTCCACAGAGCAGAGTTAAGATATCCACCCTTGGAGAAATTGGCATTCGCACTCATAACAACAGCAAGAAGGCCTAGGCCTTATTTCCAGGCCCATCCCATAATAGTGTTGACCAACTAGCCTTTGAAAGCGGTGTTGTAGAAACCAGAGGTGTCAGGAAGGATGGTAAAGTGGGTAATACAATTAGGTGAATTCGATGTCAGCTACCGATCGAGGGCAACTATAAAAGGACAAGTCTTGGTAGATTTCCTGGTAGAGCTGACACCCACAAAAGTAGACGAGAGAAATCCCTCAAACTCATAATGGATCGTCCACTGCCTCAGCCAATGGGGTTGGGATATTGCTGACCACTCCCGAGGGGGTAAAAGTCAAGTTTGCAATCCGATTGGGATTCAATGAAACAAACAATGAAGTGGAATATGAAGTGTTGATCGTAGGTTTAAGCACAACAAAAGAACTAAGGGAGGGACGTATCACCGTCTACACCGATTCTAAGCTAGTCGAGGGACAGGTATCCGATGAATATGAGGTCAAAGAAGACTGGATGAAGAAGTATCTAGTCCGGGTGAAAGAGCTCATGTCTCAATTTAACAATGCCAAGATCCAGCACGTCTCTAGAAGTCGGAACGAGCATGCAGACTGATTAGCACAACTAGCATATGACGACAAGTCTGTGGCAAGGAACCGATTGCCTGTGAGCCATCCCATCAAACCTAGTATAGAGAATGAACTAGGCATCTGTGTGTGCACGAACGAGCCCAAAGACAATTGGAGGGCCCCAATCACACAGTTTCTCAAAATAAGAAATTTGCCACCTAATCGAGGCGAGGCCAGAAAAGTCAAACTCCAGGCCAATCGGTATACCTTGATAGATGACCCCCTCTACAAGCGAAGCTTTACCATGCCATACTTGAGATGTCTGTCGCCAGCCAAAGCCAATTACGCCATGAAGGAGGTCCATTAAGGTATATGCGGAAGCTACTCGGGCAGCCAATCACTAGTCTATAAGCTTGTCAAAGCACAGTACTATTAGCTAATCATGCAGGCCAACTCGGTAAACCTGGTCCAAAGGTTCAACCGTTGCCAAAGGTTTGCCAACATTCCTCGACAACCGATAGAAGAGCACACGCCCGTCACGAGGCCATGGCCTTTTAGCCAATGGGAAATAGACCTTGTGGATCCCCTCCCCCTCGCGAAGAGACAGAATAAATTTCTTATTGTAGCGGGCGATTATTTTACCAAGTGGGTCAAGGCAGAGGCACTAGCAACAATCACCGAGAGAAACATACGCGACTTCGTGTGGAAATCTATTATATGCCGGTTCAGAATACCATAGGTTATAATCATCGACAATGAGAAACAGTTTGACAACAAGCACTTCTGTGAATTTTTCTCTCAATTGGGAATTAGGAACCACTTTTCATCCTTAGCACATCTTCAAGCAAACAGTCAAGTGGAGGTGACCAACAGAACTATTCTAAAGATAATCAAGAACAGGCTAAAAGCATTGAAGAGGCAATGGGCTGATGAGCTACCGGGGGTCTTGTGGGCCTATAGAACCACCCTAAGGAGCCCCACAGGGGAGACACCTTTTGCCATGCCCTTCGGCTATGAAGTAGTTATACCCGTGGAAATCGGGGTGGTGAGTCTGAGGACCCAAAAACCACAAACCAAGCAAACAGAGAGGGAGCTACGGTTGAGCCTAGACTTGTTAGAAGAAAAAAGAGATGAAACCTCCCTCCGAGTGGCAGCATACCAGCAAAGGATGATCCTCCGAAAGGTAAGCATAGCAACCCAAATTTCAGGCAATGGCAAGTTGGGATCTAACTGGGAGGGACCTGACCGAGTAACCAAGTCAGCGAGGAATGACAGTTATTACTTGGAAACCATTGAAGGGAAGCTACTACCTTGACCATGTAATATTGAACACTTGAAAATGTATTACCAATGGATGTGTACTTTTAATTCCAAAATAATGAATTTGTCTACTATCATATGACGCAACACTTTACAACTAAAGTCCTGAGCGATGACAAAAAACTGGACTAAATCCAGTAAAACGACTATCGGTCTACTACAACGATCTACAACTAAAGTCCCGAGTGATGTCGAAAAAATGGACTAAATCCAGTAAAACGACCCTCAGTCAACTACAACAGTTTACAACTAAAGTACCGAGCAATGTTAGAAAAATAGACTAAATCCAGTAAAATGACCCTCGGTCTACTACAACGGTCTACAACTAAAATCCAGAGCAGTGTCAGAAAAATAGACTAAATCTAGTAAAACGACCCTCAGTCTACTACAATGGTCTACAATTAAAGTACTGAGCAATGTCAAAAAAATGGACTAAATCCAGTAAAATGACCATCGGTCTACTACAACGGTCTACAACTAAAATCCCAAGCGATGCCAGAAAAGTGGACTAAATCTAGTAAAACCACCATCGGTCTACTACAACGGTTTACAATTAAAGTCTCGAACGGTGTCGAAAGAATGGACCAAGTCCAATAAAACGACCATCGGTCTACTACAACGGTGTACAACTAAAGTCCCAAGCGTTGTTGAAAGAATGGACCAAGTCCCATAAAATTACCATCGGTCTACTACAACGATCTATAACTAAAGTCCCGAGCGGTGTCAGAAAAATGGACTAAGTCCAGTAAAATGACCCTCGGTCTACTACAATGGTATACAATTATAGTTTCAAGCAATGTTGGAAAAATGGATCAAATTCAGTAAAACAACCCTTAGTTTACAACTAAAGTTCATAAAAATGACTATCGATCTACGACGACAACCTACAACTAGCAACTACGGTCAGTAAAAATGCCCCATGACTAAAATTCAAAGTCTATGGTTATCCAAGGTTAAAAAAAAACCTCGCATGGCATAAGTCCTAGGTTAAAAATGAGGACGAGTCTATGGTCATCCAGGCAAAGCCCGACACTATCAAGCATATTCACAAGAAGCCTAAGCCACATAAACAATCAGGCGATCTACAAAATAATAATATGCTAAGTAACTATGAAAACCACCGCATGTTACTGAGAAGAAAAGGTCTATTTATAAAAGGTTAATTACAAGAAGAAGAATAAGAAAGGACCCTCGATCCACATGTATAATGAAAAGAAAGAAGTTGTGTCCTTAAGAGGTCGCATCGTCCTTCTCCAACTCCCCCTTAGCTTGCTTGGTAGCCTCAAGCCCGGTAGACTCAAACTTAGCGTCAACTTTGAAACTTGAGTGATCAAGGTCTGGGCACACCCTGAGAAGCCAGCGGCGGAGGGTCTCAAAGCCGCTGATAAAATACTCAGTGGCCTCGTCGTTGAAAGCCTCGGACTTCAAATAAGCAGCAACTGTGTCCTCAACAAGTTTATTCTTCTCCTCCTCCCAACCCTCCTTTAGCTCGTTTAAAGACGCCTGTAGCACAGCGGTCCCTGCCTTCTCTCCCTCGAGTTGGTCCCGCACCTCCTCCAGGGTAGCCCCAGTCCCCTTCAACTTATTTTCAGCCTCGGTAAGCCTTCTCACCAATGTCGACTGATCATAATCGGCCTCAGACAATTCCCTCTAAAGCTCACCGATGTAAGCATCTGTGGCGAGCTGACGACTCGAGAGAACCACCACCTTCTTCAACACCTACAAACAGATGAGGAGACTCAATTATAAATAATGGATGGTAGAAATGATAACATTAACTAAGTTGATGGTCCAAATGAAGCACTTACCTTCCCAAGGTCAAAGAAGGTGCTCCTCGCCAGGGCACTCATACTGTTGCCCCTAAAGCTCTCCATGTCATTGTTAAAGAGCACCGAGCAGAGGTGAGCGACTGCCCGGTCTTCATCAACCAATAGAGAAGGAGCCTTCTCCTTCCCCTTAGAAGAAGCCCACCCAGGGTGTAAAAGGGGAGGATGTCGACGCACTCATCAAAAGTAGGTGTAGTATCCAAAGTTGCCTCTAAGTCGATGAATGAGGGAGGGGTCAAGACGGCTAGAGGGGCGACTGTAGAAGGAACTATGCTCAGTCTATCCTTCTCAATTGAGCGATTACGAGTGAATTTTGGCTTCTTGTGTGAGCTTCTGACAGCAACCTTCAAGAAAACCCTCGCCAAGGAAGCCTTCAGTGGTCTAACAGACATATCTATGAAAAATAGAGATGTAGAAGAGTTAAAAAATGAAATGATGATGATGAATGAATGAGATGAAGGATGGTGAATGACCTGGCTGACCAACATGTAAGGCAGACAACCCAGAGGAAGGAATTTTTGGGCTAAATAGGTAAGAAGAAAGCGATTTGGGGTTTACTAGTAGAGAGTAATCCCGAACTAGATGGGCAAAGGCATGCTCTAGTCTTGCAAGTTCAGCCTCGGATAGTGGACGGTTGGCCAAGACTACAAAAACAATTGAGGATTAGACCAACTAAATAGAAAATGGGCTAAGAAAACTAAGGTGACTAAGAGTTACCTGTTCTACATGGCTCTCCCCATATCTTGGGAACTGTGTGGACTCGATCAACAGGCAACTCCCACGGGAAAGACTCCCATTTGTCCCCGAAACGAAGAAAATTTTCTTTTTCCAACCTCTATTTGAAGTTGAAAAACCCATGATTAACACTCGGTCAAGAGTCCTAGCGGTGAAGTACCACCATCCCAAATGCAACTCCACCACCTTGTAACAGTAGAGGAATTCAACGATGATTAAATGATCTTAACCGCCACTGCACACAGACTACAATATCATGCATACGATCAAGATCCAACACCCATTAGGCATGATTTGGCCCAGGGCAAGACGGAGGTGAGTGAGAAGTTGACGAACACACAAAGGGATTAGGAAACGTAGAACGGCTTCTAAAGTTTATTCAAAGATTGAAACCTCATTTGGGAGGCAAGAACAGGCCCACTCATCCGAAGTGGGAACCCTCAGATTAACTGACTCAGGGATTTGGAAGAAGTGACACAAGTCCCTAAGTCGAGACTTAGACACAGTCGAATGGATGCCCTGTGTGGTATAAGGGATATCATCAAAACAAGACCACCTAATGGGCTCTGAGGGTTGAGTCGAGTCAGGAGAATCTTCTCTTACCAGGTTCTCATTTAGAGCCATGACAGACTGGGAAGAATCAGATGAAGTATCCATACGATCAAGGGACCTAGTATTTCTAAAACCTGATTCAGAACGTGACTCAAAAAGGGAGATTCAAACCCTAAAACACTTAGGTTGGGCAAATGCTGACGAGTGCAAAGGTAGTAGCAAAAACGGGTTAAATGAAAACTGAAGGGAACCCCGGTAGGATCCAAGGTCAGACTCTAAGGATGAATGAAGACAAACGAATGATAGCATGACCATGACATGCAAAGGGAAGGGAAGGAGACGATGCAGGAATATGCCTTGCTAAAGGAACGATGGTATTAAAGTAAAACGAAGAAAAAATAAAGGAGAATTACAGGAAGGGAAATTGTAAGTCAGAAAATACTTCTCGATGACTGTCTCGGCAGATGAACTCCTAAGCACGATATTGGCATGAGCAGAGCAAATAACTCAAACACAGCTCCGAAAAAATGATCGCAGAAAGATGGAAGACTCAAAAGGAAGGCAAGGGCATCCCTTTATAGAATCCTCAGGTAACCCCTAACCATCGGATCACCTAAACCATCCCCCATTGTCGGATGAATGCGTGATTTGAGGAGAAATGGAAACTGACATAATGTGTCTTATCGTCATTAATGGTACGAGGCTCAATAAAAGAGAAGTTGAAGAGCCGACAATTCAATCATCTCGAACGACTATTCAGATTCCCAACGCATGCTCGAGTCAGTGGACTAGGGAATGGGAGGGCAGGTGATGACAGGGAATTTAGCCCAAGTGGCTCGAGCTGATTAATCGGGCAAACCACCCGGGTTCAATCGTTTCACCTATTCACTAGAGGCCCCCTCTACCCGTTCTGACTAATCATCATGCATACCGAGTGCCTGATCGACGAGCCCTCAAGCCGCACGACGTTACAAACCATTCGACATCAAAGGATAACAATGGGCCACCAAATAAAGTAGATGACCGTTATATTATCATCCATGATCACTGAGCTAACCAAGCAGCATGACGACCGAATTGACCGACTTACACGGTGACTGAGTCGATCCAGCGATAGGTACCGACCGCCATCAGGATAAAAAGACAGTTATAAGACGCAGAATGATATAGGAGGACAATCAATCTGATGTTGACATGTGCACCACTCACCCATTTTCCTCTAACTAATTTAGGGAATATTCTTGACAAGAACTACACGCTTGTACAGATCTAAGGCCCACCACACGTAACTACCTGGAGACCCCTACATAAAGAGGGGGATTGAAAAGAAAAAGGTATGCTCAAATAACCCAAATAGGGGAATACGAGAAATTCTTCCAACCTCCAATCACTGACTTGAGCATTGGACGAGTGTAGGCCGGTGCCACACCGATGCTATTCACTGTCTTGGTGCAGGTGGGATCCGATAGCAAGATTCTAGATCAAGGGTGACCAGAGGATCATCTTGGTGAGTCGGGAAACGATGTCATCACTTTACATTTTTGTTCACAACCCAAAGCATTCAAACCACTAAATAGTTGCAAAGAAATTGATAAACTAATAGGGGAAGTATATGTAATTATGTGTGTAGAAGCTTTCAATATGTTAGCAGTAATTTTTTATTTATTTATTGAAGTAATCATATTATTAATGGGGAGGATTTCAAAAAGCATACAACCCATAGCACAAAGCCCATAATCAGAGACAGACTAGGCAAAGGTCATAGACCAGAGAGTTACATTCCCTGTGGGTATAGTTAATAAGCAAACCGAGCACTTCTGTTCTTAATATCTTTATACAAAATAGGATGCCTCCATGGCTAATCAAAAGAGGAACTAACCCTTTTAACCACCACTTGGGAGTCACTTTTGATGATCACATGAAATATTTGCAAGAGTTGGACCAACTTGTGTTATATTTGTATTATAGTTTGAAGATTCAAAATGAAACTTTATGTTATGTGAGCTATTTGGTTATGTGGGATGAATATGCCCATTTACCTTTACTTAAGCCTAAATGCTTTAAGAATTGAAAATGGAGGAAAGTTTGAATTAAATAAACTTTTCATTCAAATTTTTAATGGTTCCCTCCCAAACCAAAGACAAACCAACTCCCAAAGACTTTTCTCTTGAAAAGTTTAGTCTCACATTAAAAGTGAAGAACTTCCAACCCCACTTTATAAGTAAAAGAGAGACCATAAGCCCAAAGGATTTGGTACGACCCCATTAGGTTAGCCCTAGGTCAACCTGGCATTAGGGGCCGACACATCAGCACCGAAAAGTGAAAAGCATCCCCAAAAAGTGTAAATTACTTTTTTGGCACTGATGTGTTGGCCCCTGATGTTGGTCTAACTTAGGGCTAACCTTAGGGATCACACCAAATCTAAGGCGGACCTTAAGGAGTAATGCAGTTCAAGAAAAGAGTGGAGGTTAGGGTTGTGTGTTTGCATCGCAGGCGTGCGCCGAACAAAACCAAGACAAGACAAAATGTGATGTGATGTTTACATGCGTATATATATATATATATATATATATATTATCTTTTATGTTATTAATACATTCCCTTAATACTATTGGTTTTATATATAGTAACAGATAAATAAAATTAAAACACATACATGAGTGTAACAGACAAAAATGTATACGCACTAGGTATTCTAATGCATATTGATTAAGCAAGTAAATGAGAATTAATGAATTACTTTAAATGGGCATCCCAACAAGGTATGACACCATTGTTGAGTGCCCAAATATCTTTTAGTAATGAATAATTATTCGAACGAGGGACAGAAAAATACATCATCTTCTTTGTTCAATTTTTCGTTTATTTTTGTTTACATTTTTTTATGTTTTGAAACTGAGAGCTCTAAGCCATTCAAGTGTATAGCCACAAACTTGTGTAAAGTCTTGGTGACTGTGAAAGTCATTGTACCCTAGAGGTTTTCACTAATATCTTCTTTGCATTATTGGTGGAGGGCGAATATCACCTTAAGTACAGTGTTTAACATGCCTTGACTTCCAAACTGATAAGTCTCTCTACTTTTACTTTTATTGTAAATTATTTGTTGATCTCTGTTATACATGCCTTACGTCTATTGGATCTTCATTTACCTGAGGTTTGAAACATTCTGGTATTTCTCATTTGAACCAAAAATTATATTGGACTGTCTATATTTCTACTTGACTAGGGATACAAATAAGCTATATGTTGCATGTTAATCTCTATATTGTTATAGCAATTGAACTATTCTGCTTGACTGCACTCGGATAATAGCATATATACACGATAGTTTCTTATAACTTGAGCCTCAAAATAATTGCTAGCACCTTTGCCTGGTCTGGAGGAGTCACCGACTCCTTCAACAAAGCAGAACGCAAAATGGCACCATCCCAAATTTGATTGATATGGTATTGTGCAAGAATAATTGTTTGCATATACAAACCTAGTTGTCATGGGCATGTTAGATCTATCATCAAAGATTGTAAATCTTTATTTACATCTTTTGATGTAAATAGGTTTAAGCATGTTAAGAAAGGTGCAAATCAAGTAGTGCATTTGTTAGCTAAGGTGAGTTTCAATCTCTCTAAAACCTTTCTTGGTCTTCCTATCTTTTGCATGGCTTAAAGATGCCATCTTTATGGAATCTCTTGTGTCTCATGTTGTTGTTGCATCTTCGTTTAATGGAAAAGGTTTTTACCATAAAAAAGCAAAGAAAAAAAAAGTTTATTAATCAAGTTGAGTAAGAAGGTCATACAAATAGTGTTAATGTAAAATGTGAATTATCAATCCCATTCCAAAACTGTAGAAGTACATGTTGTAGTGTGGTCAGTGTTAAGGTCTTATATGTATGTAATTTTGTAATTTATTGAGTCATGTAAGTCCAAGTCCAAGTCTGAAAAAATCTTCTTAAGGAACATCTCAAAGATGGGAAGACCACAAGCTCATGAGAAACCACATGCTCAAGAGGCTCAAACCACAAAAATGAAGATATCAAGATGTCTCAAGCAAGTGGTTGATGGTAAACCACTAACTAAGTACTTCAAAGGTAAATCCAAAGTAATGTCGGTAAGTGGTTGATAGTAGACTGAGCTTGATGACCCTATGATGATTTAGAAAGACCTACCCGAACAATAGAAAAGGCCTCACAAGCTTTGGGTTTAAATGGACTTAAAGAAAATCATAAATGGCTCTTAAACTTTAAACGACCATAAATTTTGATCCCAATATTTACTCACGACCCATAAGTACTATGAAATGATTGGCTCAATGAGCTCTACAAGATTACAAAACAGAGAGTTGGACTGGTCCAAAAAAGTTCAGATTGATCCAGATGCAAGTTAGACTGATCCACATTTTTTTTACCAATCCAGATGCTCTCAAGAAGTGCCCAGAGCTGACAGATCCAACTTGGATTAGTCCAGATTGCCAAAATTGATATATATATATATATATATATATATATATATATATATATATATATCAAACTCTTCCAAACAGAAATATCTTTTACTGTTGGAAAAAGTCCGTTAGGGGGTGAGTATGGTTTTTTAAGTAGGGAATAAACCCCAAAGACCTAACAATGAATATGAATGATTATTAAGTAAAAACCTTGAAGAAAAGAGTTTGATTGTATGAGTCTTTGAGATTATTGAGTTAAATCTCCATTGGCTTTCTCTTAGACGACTTTGTAGCTTCATCTGTAGGAAAATCCATGTCAAGCTCGTGAATAGAAGCTTCCCGACCTTATTGTTAAACCTTTTGCAAACAAGGAGAGCTAAATCTGTAGTTAAACATTTGTCTCTCCAAAGAATGGTGGTTTTTATAGTAAAATCAGCCTATTAAAAAGTAACCCAACAAGGACGGAGTTTCATAACTTTACCAAACTCATAGCCTTCACTGGTGTCACTTGAAACAGATTCACTAGTACTTATTGGAGCCAAGTCCAGATTCTCAAGAGTCCATTGGAACCACTGGATGGAACACATTCACTGGAGTCACTAGGTGCGTACTTACAAGGCAAGTAGATTCTTGCTAAACTTGTAAATGAATTTACAGTTTGTTAATTTTTTTGTAATAGTTAATTCAAACTATTAATAAAATTAACTGGCTTGAGAAAAAAGCCTTTGAGAGTAGATGTAAACCCGGAGTGCCGAACCACTACAAACTTTGGTGTTCATTGTGTGGTTGCTTGCATTCTTTGTCTATCATTGAGTAATTTCTCTGGTGGTACATTAAGTGTTAATATCCTTTAAGGAATCTATTAGTCCATCTCCCGCTTTGTTATAGTTCACTATAGTATATGATGCAGTATAGTGGTCTATGATAATATTCATAGTATGGCTATGTTGCTTATGTAAATGATTTATTTTTTTAAGAAACTCTTTGATTTATTAAAGTAATTATATTTAACATTCTACTACATAATTAAATTAAGCAAATCAAAATAATAGAAATTGGATTGAATAGTTAAATAAGTTTAAGGAATTGGACGAATCCTATTCACCCCCTCTATAACCATCAGATATCGTTCTTTTGCAATTTAAATTGGTAGCAGAGAAAGTTGCTTTATTTGGGATTAACATCCCTAGAAAAAATATGCATTAGGTATTTGAAATGTCCGAAGGAATGTCCACAGGTAGACCTCCATTTTGATGGGTCTAAGTACACTTATTGGAAGGCGCGGATGTGAATCTTCCTTAAATCATTGGACATTACCATCTAGAACTCTGTTGTTTCAAGATTGACTCTTCCTACAGAAGAAGACACTAATAAGTGGTCTTCTAGTGAAAAGAATGCTTCTATAATAAATTATAGGGCTTTAAATGTCATTATTGTGTTGTTAGTGCAAAAGAGTTTCAAAGAATTTGAAACTTAAAAACCACCAAAGAAGCAGGAGATCTCCTTGAGATAACCCAAGAAAGGACTAACACCGTGAAGAAATCTAAGCTTCAAAACTTGACCACAAAGTTTTAGACCCTTAGAATGAAAGACACTCAATATTTCATTAAATTATATACTCAATTCCAGGATATAGTTAATTCAATGAGGGGACTTGGAGAATATGTGCTTGACCCCTAAGATTGTGAGAAAAATATTGAGATCTCTCCTTAAGAGATTCTATCCTAAGGCAACCGCAATTGAAGAGAGCAAAGATTTAGATAAAATCAAAGTAGAAGAACTACTAGACTCACTTCAAACTTTTGAGTTAAAACTCAAATCGGTTAGAGAGGACTTGGCTCTTAAATCAACTAATGAAAACTCTGACAATGAGGAAGAGTTAGATGAGGATTTTGCATTACTTTCCCTCTCTTCATTAAGTAGCTGAGTTTCGTGCAAAATCCTAACAACGAAAATGATGGACCTAAATGTAGCAAGTTAGGGTTTTTAGTTTCCATTTTTTCTCCCTTCGGGTTTTCTTTCTTTCTTCATTGAATAGTTGAGTTTTTTGACTTGTGCAGAATGCAAAAAGAGAGATGTATTGGACATAGATTCCCCCAGGCCCTTGATAGAAATAAAATGATATGCCCATATATATATATTCGTATTCGGTTCATTTATAATTGGATATCTTTCTAAACAAACGAATATCTAATCACGGCAGATATACATTTCATATTTGCTTTAAGCGGACACCAATACGATTAAAATATATATAGTAATTAGAAAATTTGCACCCTGAAATGTGTATACTGCCAATGTCCATATTAGTCTTATTCTCTATTGTTTATCACACTTTTTCTTATAAATAACAGTCATAATTAAGTGTTAAGAAATGACCTTTTTAGCCACTTGGCAGAGGTTGAGCTAAAATTTGCCATATGGGAAGAGGATGATGTAAAAAAACAAATAGATTCCTTTTGGGCTGCCACCTTAGATGCAACTTGTCAAATTCATATTATATCTATTTATTCCTTTTGGTTATTCACCCAAAATTTAAATATTATATTTATTTTATAATTCATTTTAAATATATACATACATATTTTATTTAACACAATCTAACATTACATGGGTTAGTATATATAATATTCAAATGTATTTACAAACATATATTTATAAAATTTTCTATTTTTATTAAGAAAAAAAATCATTCAAATTTTTAACATTCAAAATTAGCCAAAATCCCAAAATCTTGGCCGAAATAAATCTGGTCTGATTATTTAGAACTTTATTTTCGTACATTTCAGCATTTAGTTTTTAATATGACAAAAAAACTATCCTCCTATGTACATCTTGACATGTGAAAAGGAAGGTACCTGTTTCCTCATTGCAACACTGCATTAAATCTACAGCCGAAAAGGTAGGATTCATGATGAACTGCTGGAGATGTCACACACTAGCATGGTTCTTGCCCCATTGAGTGTTAATATAAGAATAATTGTTGTTCTTTTGAATCGAAGGATACAACTCTCTAATAGTATGAGTTGCTCTCTCCTGGACTGATAAGGATAAGTTGATAAAGGATTAATCAATTTTGCATGTAACTCATCCACTAGACTTTATAAGATGCCTAGCAATTAACTGGAGCGAGTGGTTAAGAAAATCAAGTGCTAAAGAGAAAGAAGACAGGTGGAGATTTGTTTGGAGAAATTCCATCACAGGATAAACGGAAACCAATTTTGGCCACACAAGTAGCTATTCAAACGAACCAGCTTATTGTGAATTAGTTGAAGTTCTGATACATTGCAGATTCATCGTGACAGGAGCCTTAGCTCATGAAGAGCATATAAGTAGACTTGAATGTCAAAACAAAGAATGAATAGCAGGGAAAAATTCTTACAACAACAAAAAGGACTCAATCCAGCGGCGTTTAGACACACCATTATAAAACTGTTGTGAAAGAAGGCAGATTTTCTACACAGAAACAATAAATAGCATGCAAACACACTTCGCATCTCCTCATACAGGCACCCGGAATTTGTAAAGATCAAAATCTATAATCCAGGTTCTTTATGCATCCTCCCATGGCAGCCCACCTTGAACAACTCCGGTTATCGTCTATGCAGTTATCACCTGCTCCCAAGTTCTTGTTGAATGTTCCACAGAATTCATTTAATTGCAGACCATTTATCACTTCCAGTTACTAGGCATCCTGCATGGAGAATGCTTTGGGCTGGAGTGGCAATGGAGTGGAGACTGAAGAACAGAAGGGCAACTCCTCTTGGTTGTTTTACCGGGTATCCATAGGCCTTGCTCCCAGGCCACAGACTTTAGTTCATTTAGTGTAATTTGCGGTAAGATTAGGTAAACCATAATAATAAGAGAGATCAAATGATCGCAAATTCGTCTACAATCATTTATGGGTAATGGCTCAGGTTATTATTGTTATTGAATAAAAATAACAATGGCATTCTTGTTGCAATCATTTATTATTAGAGCACTCCGGATCATCTCTGGTGAATTCAAACCGGGCGAGAGTTGGGCAAGCCAGAGGCACTGACACGTGGTTCCATAGTGGTTTTTTGTTTTTTTTCCAAGTGTAAGGAGTAGACAACAAAAATACCCATGTTTTACTGCAGCTTAATTGGCCCTTTTTTTTTTTTTTTTTTTTGAAGAATAAACATTTGTTATACAGCTTAGAGAGATAAACCTTTCAAACCGAAATCATCTGTACAAATAGACTCGATAGAAAGTTCAAGACAGGGAATGCAAACCCAAATCTACCTCTACCAAGAGTCCAAGCTTCTGCCATGTCCCAAAGCTTAGCATC
>JAOXJP010156448.1:0-12993 GCA_025762735.1 Platanus orientalis
TTCCAAACACCTTTCCAAACTCAACAAACAAGAATGAGTCAAAGATCCACTTTTACTCATTCTTGTTTGTTGAGTTTGGAAAGGTGTTTGGAATGTTTGAGGGATTGATCTCCAAAGGTCTCCTAAGTTTTGTAACTATTCTATTGTTCAAACTAAATGAAAATGATAGAAAATGGCTTGTGAGCCTTTTAAAATTTGTAACTGCTCTGAATGCCTGAACGTGCCCCTAATGCCTAAGGCATTCAGGTCAAATTCACGCGTCATGCCAGAATTCTACCCAATTTCATTTTTAACTACAAAATCAATTGTTTACCATTATTTTATGTTTATTTAATAGGCATGGACCATAGACCTATATGTTTGGAGCCATACTCCACCACCACCACAAAATTTGTAAATTCCTTTATTACCCTTCCCCTCGAAGAGTGGGAAATTTGGGTAGACCAAAGTTAGCTAGGAGCCACCTCAACACTAGCCTAGATTAACTTGGATTGGTCATTGCTAGAGGCAGGCACTTCATTTTGGGACTCATGAGCTTACACCAACTATCGAAGAGTCAAAGTCATTTCTAGGTTGAAAGCATTGCCACAACATGAGTGTAGTGTTCCTAGTCCACAAACCTAATTATTTCAAGGACTTTCATTCTACACTTGGCATCTCAAAAGCTTCCTTGCCTAAAGAAGCTTTAGGAGAGTACTTACATTATTCTCTTAATCTCCATTTTGAAAGAGGTTGGAAGAAGGTTGGGAATTTCACAGACCCGACCAAGTTTAGAGCATTCACTCTAGTCATCTTAGGACAACTCCTATTATCTCACAACTGTCATCATATCAGTGGTGTTCTTTGGGATGTTCTAGGGTAGCATTTACAGAAAAAGACCTTCGCACTTGTGATTATCGTAGAGACCATCACTAGTCTCTCCCATTGTTCCAAACATTGACGAGGTCAGTTATATGGTTGCCCATCTTTCCTACAGACTTAGCTTTGCGAACATGTGACTACCCTATCATCATTTCCCACATATCTTTCTCACTGCTTGGCTCCTATGTAGACTCACATCAACACCCAACCTTTTCCAGTCAAGGCTACAATGGTTAATTATCATGTTCTATTATCTAATGTGCTTCTTGAACATATCACTTGGTAGGTCAAGTGGTAAAAGCCATATTATCCACGTTTTCTTACAGGAGGATGTGCTTATACGGTTATCACTAGACTATACCAGAGCACTCCTTATGTACCTATACAGGTCCTTCATTAGTTCACTCTTAGACATGATTTCTTTAACGTTCCTACAATCTATCAAGACATTCATAAGTTGAACTATTGGACCCCCAATTACATCTGGTTTCACTTAACTGCACTTTGGGCTGGTTCACACATTTGGACTACTTGGCATGCACCCTTAATTTCCACTAAGGTTCCAGAAATTTCACCTCAGTATGAGCAGTGGATTCATCAGACTCTTCCTACACAACCTGCTACACCCACTACCTCTACTACCTCTAACAAGAGGGCTTATCCGAATCATCTTCCACATCATATTCCAAAACTTCTCATACTCAACTGAAGTATGAACAAGCCCTTTGAGACTTAGCCGATGAGCGATCCCAGCATTCATAAACCCAGGCTGATTTAAAAGCTGAGTCACATCTCCGTGCTGAAGCCAAGATCTCGCAAGACTACTTCTAGTAAAGGAACGAAACTCATTCTGAGCTTATCCATGCCTTGAGAGGTGAGCTTAATAACTTCCCATGCTGATCTAGGAAGTGAGATTTGATGCAGCAATAGAATGGCCTACATACAAGCCCAATGGTAGATGACATGGGTTCAAGACTTACGAGATCAGATTTTCTCCTTGGGTTACAAACCAGTGCCATCCCTGCCACCACTACCTAGAGTTCTTGGACTCTAGTCTATCTTGTTTTGATGTTTCATTTTTATAGAAGGTTAAGTACCCTCTTTGTAACCATTATTGATATATATATATATATACTAAGTTTTTTTCCAACTAGTGTTCTTGACAAATGGACATGAATTCACTTGTATAACATGTGTACTTGTTAAATCAATTTTTTGCTATGAAAAATGAATAAAAAAAAAACAAAAGAATGAATCCCATTAGAAAAGAATCTCTTTTAAACATCCTAGACAAGCCACAATAGCTCCTCTAGAGACTCGAAGGCAAGAGAAGAAGGCACAACTCAATGAAGTGATGGCAGACAAGTCTACTCCACCAGCATCTATAACAAGTGTCCCACCTTCCACCAATCTTGAAAGTTCATCGAGAACTCCGCTCCCTCATTAAGTCATTCCTGAAAGTTCACTTTTGGATGGGCAAAAAGCTAAATTAGAAAAGATGATGGGAGAATTCAAATCCAGGCATGGATGGACTACCACTTCTTTACAAGGTCCCTCCTCATCGAAACCCCAAACTTCCACACCACCTCATAGCCAAGCCCATACTTGGGGGCAAACCCAAATCCCCACTCTTACTGAGTTTGAAAAGGTGATGTATAATTTCCTGCTTAAACAGGGAGGCCCGCTCAACTATTCTTAAGATCCAGACCCTAACATGGAAACTTTGTTCACCAATTCCCAAGGCCAAGGCTCGACATTCAATCAATCCCAGAGGTAAGATCCCATCTACAGTACTGTCCCCTTTCACACTACAGTTCACCTTCAACAAGAATGCCACTCTGTCAAAGATCTGGGAGAACAGTATGGACCATCACTAACCAGAAGGAAATGTAAAAAGGTTGCCACCTCCCCACTCGATGAGATCGATACCAGGTTGGCCAAATTAGCTGTTAAGATAGAGTTAATGAATGGTGGGCAATTCCCTTTAGAGATGGATTTTGAGGACCTTTACATCTACCCTAGAGGTCATCTATAGACCAATTTCTAGATACTCGTTGTGGAGAAATATGATGGCACCACCCGTCCACAGATGCACTTACGTATATACTGCAATGCCATGTTTCAGTGGGGGCATGACGAATGTATCTTATTGCAAATGTTTTCTAGAAGCTTGGAGAAGGATGCTGGAAAATAGTTTGCATGCCAGGACAAGAGAAATATTAGCACTTGGAGGACCTCGACTCAGTCTTTCATCAGCCACTTCCATTTCAATCTAGAGATGTTACCTACCAGAGAAGAAGTAGAGGGGATGTGACTTCTCGTAAGAGAGAATATCAGGGACTTTGCATACAAATGAAGGTAAAGGACCTTTAACTTGAAGCACTCCATGTCTGAAGAAGACATGATCTCTATCTTCTTGAGAACTTTGAGCCCCACCTACCAACTGATGCTCCTGACTGCCTCATAGGGCAATTTTTTCAAAGTGATTGAGAAAGCCACATATGTTGAACTAGCCATCAAGGCATGTCTTGTATATTATGCACCTCCTTCCTCCACCAGTTTCACCAGATCAGTGCCAAAGAAGCTAGCAGTCACCGATCCAAATGTCAGTATAGTGAAAACAATGGAAGTTCCTAGGCCTGTCCAAAACGGTGGTTATGTTCAGCCTTAGCCATAGGTAACACCAAGCTATCTGACAGACATGAATTTCCCCTTCAGCCACAACAAGGTTTTCAATAAAGATACTTGGGTGCACCCAGGGAAGAAAAGAAAAGAAAAAAGTTTACCCAGCTTCCTTACCCCTACAAGTATAGGATGGATTACCTCATCAAGAAGAAGTGGTTGTAACTCTTAAATCCAAGACCTCCCCCTTGCCCTTTTCCATATAGGTGTAACCCTACAAAACTTTGTGAATACCACTAAACTCATGGGCATTTCCTCTATAGGTGTTATAATTTAAGCACAACATCCAAGACCTGATGGAGGAGGGTAAAGTGTCATTTGACCTTGTACCTACCAATCCTCCACCAAACTCCAACATTATCCAAAATCCATTCCCCAACCACTAGTCATTAAAAGGGATCAACATAATAGGTCTCACTAATGTAGAATTCAACCCTTCTCACCATTGATGAATGCTCAACAAGCCATGACCCCTTCATATCCCCTCATTTCATTCCACCACCATCATATCTCTAATGTCCCAACTTCCTACCACCTCATTATCAAGTCACCAACATCCCACCACCAACCAAAATTCAATGCTTTCTAAGCAAGGTCCCACTAAGCTATTTGATAGGGGAAGCATCGGAGCCAGAATTGACAAACGAGGACTTTGAACAACTCATGACCTTCATCACCCAGTCAGGGAGAGTTTCCAAACCTATTACCTACTTACACCCATAAGGAAAAAGGGAAAGAGAAGGTAGTAGAAGAAGATAGTGAGATAGTACCACAAAAGAAAGCAAGAGAAGAAGAAGAAAAGAGAGAGAGAATGAGAATTTTGAGGTAGTCATTTAGAAATCTCATTTGCTCCTAATAAAGCAATCATCCAAGACACCAACACAAATTTTTATCCTGGGTCTTCGTTGACATCTGAGCCACATAGAGAGTGGTTCCTCGACATATTCAAGAGGTTTTCTATTGATGCATCAATCACACTGAACCGGTTGGAAAACTAGTGGCATGGGTATCTATACCACATGTCATTACTTTCTTCGAGGAAGAGATCCCTGAGGATGATACCATACATAATGAGCTATTTATGTCATTGCTCACCACTCAGATATGTGCATTTCCTTAATACTATTAGACAATGGTTTTATTTTGAACATTTGCACCAGGGGCACCCTGGATAATTTGGAAATCCCCCTTGAGAATGTGAGACCTAACCCTTGTGACATCAAGGCCTTCAACAATTCTGTCAGTCATGGCTAAGAAGAAGTGGATATTCCCCTAGTGATAGAAGGGAGAATATTCAATTTTCAGTTTCAAGTGTTAAACATACCATCCTCCTTCACAATGTTGTTAAGAAGACCACAGATTCATTAGGCAGGCATTGTCCCCTCATCTTTGCACCAAAAGGTTAGGTTCATAGTTGATGATGAGGTTATCACTATCCCTACCGACTCATATGTAATTACTATGACAAGGCAGAAGGTGCTTAGAGTTCGGAACCTACAAGCCCCTAAGACCTACACCTCTTACCAGTTTGAGGTTGTAAGCATTAAGTAGCAGGTGGCAGATTTGAAGAGAAAGGCTGAAGTCCTTCATTCAAAGTTCCAAATGATGGCCAAGATGAAATTTAACTGGGATAAAGGGTTAGGCAAGTTCTCACAAGGTAGAAAAGAACCAGTCAAGGAAATTAGACTGCTGTATATGTCAAGCCTAGGGTTTAAACCTCTATTGAAGCATCAACTTGGATGGGGCAGAAAGAAGAAGAGGGCCAGTTTCAAGGCCCCAAGAAACTGTGTCTCTATCTCTGAACTACCACCTTCTCCCCAGAAAACATGCATCACCTTACCAGATGAGCCACAAACCTTGGTATTCCTATCGATACCACCAGTTGTTATCACAGAAAGTGCAAATTCAAAACCTATTATCATTCCTCCTCCAAGTGTTAATCATGTTCTAATTTATCCTCTTGAAATTGTTTCTCATTCCCCTCCATTTGTGGAATTATTTCAGCATCTCTCATATATTAGCTCTATGTCATCTGTCCTTGAGGTAAGGGAAAGTTCAAACCCCAACACCTTAGAACATAGGGAGGACAACACATCTCCCTTAAGTCTACTCTCTCTACCAAGCGACGTCAAGGAAACACTACAATCAATGATTACTAGTGGAGAGTTAGACTTGAGTGAGGTTGATTTTAACCAAGTCAACATGCCAGAAGTGTGGGTTTCAATCGATGCTTTTGAACAGAATAGATTAGTTAATGGATTCTCACCAGAAGATTAAGTTAGTGATTGATTGAGCTTAAGCACCATTAGAAGAACAAGTTACCTATTTTTAGTTTTCCTTCTAGTCTTTTGTGTTTATTCACCTTGCAATAAGAACTATGGATGACTTGATCCCTACTGACTCATATTGTCAAGCATTAGACCAATGCTAATGTAGCGGGTACGTAGGCAGCTTGAGACACAACTTTAAGTTTAGTCACTTTTGAAAAAAATTCTTTTTTCTTTTGTTCATCACCCTTGTAAACAAGAATTGCATGTGGTGTAATCCTGATAGACCAATGCTTTCAGCATATGGCTAATGCCAAAAGTCAGGTATGTAGGCAGGTTGAGAAGTAACTTCAAGATTAGTTGCTTTTCCAAAAAATTAAAAAAATATATCACCCCTTGAGACCAGAACTACATGCAACTTGATCCCAACTAACCAATTTTACTAAACATGTGATCAATTCATACATATCGGGTACGTAGGCAACTTGGAGCTTGACTCCAAGACTAGTTGCACCTTGGGTATTAAATACTCTTTCCATTTAAATTTTATACTAAAACCATTCTTTTAAAATAAAACAGGAAAGGGAGGAATGAAATGATGAAGAACTAATGCTAAAAGAGGTTATTGACACTTTCGAACATAAGGAAACCAAAATTTTTCCATGGCGGATGACCTCCAAGAGATAAATCTAGGGTCTGAAACCTCACCTAAGATTGTAAAAATCAGGACCCCTAGCACTTTAGATCTGGGACATACCCTAGTAAGTTTACTCTGAGAGTACATAGACATTTTTGCATTGACTTATGTAGACATGTCTGGTCTAGACATAGACCTTGTCACCCATAAGCTTCCCACTTACCCAACTATCCACCCCATCAAACAAAAGCTTAGACACCTTTGACAATAATGCTCCCTTATCTTTAAAGAAGAAATACAAAAAAAAATAATAATAATAAACTCAATGCTGGCTTTCTCCTATCTATCCAGTACCCTCAATGGCTAGTAAACATCAACCTAGTACCCAAGAAGGATGAAAAGCTTCGAATGTGCATTGACTACATAGATCTAAACAAAGTTATTCCTAAAGATGATTTACCTTTATCCAACATTGATGAGCTTATTGACAGTACTGTTGGGAATAAGGTGATGTATTTTATGGATGGATTCTCCAGCTACAACTAGATTATGTTGCCTATGGAAAATCGAGAGAAGACTGCTTTCACCACTCCTTGGGGCACTTTTTATTACAAAGTTATGCCCTTTAGCCTTAAGAATGCAGGGGGCAACTTACCAACTGGCCATGACTGCCCTTTTCCATGACATGATCCACCAAGAGATGGAGGTCTATGTTGATGACATGATCATCAAATCCCACCACCATAAGGATCATTTAAAGCACCTATAGAAGTTGTTGGCCTACCTAAGGAAGGACAAGTTGAAGCTAAATCCAACAAGTTCATCTTTGGAGCCTCACATGGAATTTATTAGGCTTCATCGTCAGTAAAAGGGACACTGTGGTCGACCCTACCAAAGCTAAAGTAATCATCTGGATGCATACACCTCACACATAGAAGGATGTATGCAGTTTCCCTGGTCATATCTAATACATCAGTTGGTTCATCGAGCATCTGACACCCATTTATAAGCCTATGTTCAAACTGCTAAGAAAGAACATTCCAATTAAATGCAACGATGACTACCAAATTACCTTTGACAAGATCAAGAAGTATTTGCTAAGCCCACATGTGCTAATCTCTCAAGAACCTGACTGCCCTTTGATCTTGTATTTAATAATGCATGACATCTCCATAAGATGTGTACTTAGGCAACATGACAAAATAGGAAGAAAATAGCAGGCCATCTACTATCTAAGCAACCGTTTTATGGATTACGAAACCAGATACACCCCTCTTGAGAAGACTTACCTAGCTTTGGTGTATGCTACCAAGAGACTACGACATTACTTCCTTTCTTACAAAGTGTTACTGATTTCTCGGATAAACCCCATCAAATATATGTTCAAGAAACCGGCCACCACAAGAAGAACTGCCTGATGGCTCATGATGCAATCTGAGTTTAACATCACTTATGTCTCATAGAAAGCTATTAAGGGGCAAGCCATAGCCGACTTCCTAGCAGATGGACCAATGGATGAACCTTTATCCTTGAGCTTCGACTTCCTAGATGAGTATATACTTTGCATTGATGTTGATTGAAGATGTGTTTTGATGAAGCTGCAAACCAGATATGCAATGGGATTGGAGCTGTGATCATTTCTCCTACTAGTGCCCTTATTCCAATTGCTGTAAGACTCTACTTTTCATGCACCAAAAACATAGCCGAGTATGAAGCCTACATTTTTAGTTTGAAGGCAGCCATTAACCTAAGCATTGATGAACTTGAAGTCTACGATGATTCAGCACTAGTCATATTTCAAGCCACTAGAGATTGGTTCATTTGAGAAGAGAAGTTTTTGGACTACCATGAGTGCTTATAGATGATCTCCAAGAGCTTCGAGTACCTAACTTTCAACTACATAGGCAGGAACATGAGCTAATTCGTAAATGTTTTAGTTGCATTAACCTCGATGATCAACATCCCTCAAGGGGTAGATATGAGAATAATTAAAATTGAGTAGAGAATTTAGCCTTCTTATTGTCTTCAGATTATGACTATTGACTTGAACAAAGAACCTTAGTTCTTTGACATCAAGAATTATCTTGAAAACTAGATCCTTCCCTTTATGGTTTCAAAGAATAATCAGTGTGCCCTCATAAGATTGGCAGCACAGTTTGTTTTACATGGCTAGACATTATACAATAAATCCCTTCATCATGTCCTTTTGAGATGTGTGGATGAGTCTGAAGCCTCCACTATCATTGATGACATTCATGGAGGAGGATGTTGCCTACACATGAACGGGCTCATGCTTACAAAGAAGATTCTCCAACTAGGATACTACTAGTCGACAATGGAAATAGATTATTGCAATTATGTAAAGAAGTGTCACATTTGGTAGTCTTATGCCAACATCATCAAGGCACCTGCCTCTAAATTGCACAGTTTAACAACTCCTTTGCCATTCTCTATGTGGGGGATTGATGTAGTAGGGCCCATGCCTCAGAAGGAAGCCAATGGATATATGTACATCATCATAGAAATCTACTATTTCACTAAATGGGTTAAGGCAGTATCCTTGTCAACAGTCAAAGTGAAGAATACAGCCAGATTTGTGCACAAAGACATCATTTGTCAATATGGTGTTTCCAGCTTGATTATCACTAACAATGCAACTAATTTTGTGGTAAAAGATCTTGAACTACTCTACAAAAAGTTTAAAATTCACCACCATCGGTTGTCTCCATATAGACCATAAATGAACGGAGCAGTGGAAGAAACCAATAAAAATTTCAAGAAAATCTTATTGAAAATGACTATCAACCACTCTAATTGGCATGAAATGTTGCCTTATGCACTTATGGTATAATACCCTACACCATGAGACATATTATTGTACATGTGTCACACTTAGAATGCTAACACATGTCACATAAGTTTTGTACACATATAGGATCACTTAACTACAATATGTTGATATAAACATTAAAGCAACTTTAAAAAGACACTAACAAAAATTTAGAAAGAATCAATGAGAGAAAGTCATATCTATGGATAGGCTTGAAATTATAGAGTCCAATGCAACAAACGGCAAGTGAAACAGACACAAAATGAAAAAGTTAAAGACAATTTACTAAGCAAGAAAAAAAGGGGTCAATGACATGACAAGTTCTGAAGCTGTCCTAGATAGATAACACAACTTTATAAGTAAATCTATTTCAATTACATAGGAATCACCCTACAAATAATATATTCTTAGAAAGATTTATGACTCTACTTTCCAATGCGATAAATGGTGAGTGAATTGAAATTTTCTAAAAAAAGTTGTGACAATATTTTCAAAAAATGTCTTTGTCATCTGGTATGGTATGAATTAGTAGATTTTGAGGATACGCCAATAAAAATGTTGAACAAATTAGAAAGCAAGCCTTCTAGATTTGGAAAGCTTTTGAAGTCTATTTTCCAACAAAAAAATGGTGAGTGAATTCGAGTTTTGTGGAGAAAGTTATGATTGTTTTTCCACTAGGTGTATGTGCTAGAAAAATTCTAGTGGGATGATGTCATCAAAATGGAAAATTCCATACAATTACAATTTTTATTAAATTTTCAGCATTTTTTCATTAAAGACCTACCTAAACACAAAATTGGAAAGTAGGGTTTCTATTTAGGTTTATAAAAACATAGAAACTTATAAGAAAAATGATCTTTTGAAGAAGTTTTGCAAGAATAAAGATTTTGAAGAGAAAAGAAGAGGAAAAGCTAGGTTTTGCAAAGATTTGAAGATTTTTCTAAAGAACAAAGCTTGGAAGGAATTTTGTATCAACAAAGAGGTAGAGAAACTAAACTAACTTCATTTTTGAATACCATAGGTTCCTAGAACAAATCCAAACTTATTTTATTAAGATTATTTTGGTTTCTAAATGGTTTTACAACTGTTATTCACTAGTTTTGATTCATTTTGAAGGAGAAAATTGGTTTTGTATGGGACATTAAACTAATTCCATTTTTCACTCTATTAGGATCATAGTAGTGTCTTACTCATGTTTTGTAAAGATCTACTCTGTTTTTTGAATTGTTTTAAAGTAAAGATCAAAAGATTTTAAAGGGGTTTTTTGAAGTTTTTCAATAACTAAAATACCATGATTTCTTTTGTAAAATCTTGAGATTTTATATTATTTTAGATTCATATTCTACATGTTAAGGATTGTTTTGCTATAATTTTTAATCCATTTTAAGTTCCGACATCATTAATTTTAAAGAGCGATTTTTTTATTTTCAAGAACACAAAATACTCCTAGTTTTGGTATTTGATTCCATAAGATTGTACAGACGATTCTTTTATTTTGTAAGAACTTAATATGTTTATATAATTGATTAATAATCTAAATGTGATATTTTATTCATGATTACTGTAAAAATCCAATTGTTCCATAGTTCTATGCTTAGGAAAATCAAGCATCTATGATCTAAAGTGTTATGAATTTGTTTATGTTCTGCAATAGATTACTATATGTTTTATACTATTATTATTATTGTATTTAGTTATTGTTTATAGTTTTTCTGCTATAGTTTTGTTATAAGCCACCATTTATCATTAAAAGGGAAACATTGATGATGCTCAGCACACCTGGCTTATGGTGTGAATGACCCTTTTACCGGTGATTATAAATGGTTATCATGTAGCTCTTTTCATCAGAGATAAAATTGGGGAATCATGTGGCTCTTTTCACCAGAGATAAAATTGGTAAATCATGTAGCTCTTCTCATTAGAGATTAAATTTGTAAATCATATGGCCCTTTACACCAGGGATTAGATGATGTAACTGTTATCTGTATTGGCTTGTGTTTCTGTTTTACATGTTCAGTTCAGTTATATGCACCTATTTGTTGTGTTAAGACTGTCTATATGTATATGTCTTTTAATGTTTTCAGTTCAGTATATGTTTTTATATGTTAACTATTTAGTTCCATATATTGTTAAAAAAAGTATACAACTATCTATTTCATTTTGATCGTGCTAAGTCTTGATTCGGTATTCTTTAGTTTATTGTTACCCACTGAATTTGTCAAGTTCACCCCAAATTTGGCACCACAGATGATGAGGAGATAGTTGCATAGCGATGCTGGCAAGCAGGATTAGAGAGTTAGAAGATTCAATATATGCTATGAGACATTTAGACATTACTTTATTTTATTTCGGTTCAGTATTTTATTTCAGTTTATTTGAAAATAATGTAATAAGTTAGTGGATTTTGGTTTAGGCTTGATATTTGATTTTTACATGATGGTTTAATTTATATTAGATTATTAGTTTATGTGAATGGGAATGCCTAGACATGATTATGAATTATTTTTCAGGTTTATGAAATTATGGAAATTTTATTATAGGTTGATTATGGGATGTGGATGGTTATGATTTATGATATGTAATTCCACTTCATACGAATGAAAAGAATGAGCAAAATTTTTATATGGAATTTACAAGTTAAGAATGAATGAATGAATGTTTAATGTCATGTGCCGAAATCCATGGCTCTTTTGGTATGGGTTTCGGGGCCTGACAGAGTTGGTATCAGAGCACAAGGTTTAAAAATTCTATAGATAAATCAGATTGTTAAGTTAGGGTTGAGGATCAAATCTACTTGGAGACAGAGTTAGTATCAGAGGTTTGAGGTTCTGTAGACATCTTTGAAATGACTTTGGGTTTTATACTTAGAAGAAAATAGAAAGTTCTAGTATGAAACTTTAGAAAGAAGTTTAGATACATTAGAACGAAAACATAAAAAGAACATTAGAATGAGATCTTAAAATTTTATTAAAATTGAAAGTGATATGATATGATCTAGTTTTGATAAAGTTTGACATATTTAAGAATGATTTGATAGTTTTAGAAAAGTCTAACATTGAGTTTATTTGATCATGTTTAGTGATAGGCTTAAATTTAATCATCTTTTTTATGTCCTTATTTATTTTCTTGTTAAATCTTAATTTTATTAGTTTATTCTCACTTTTGTTTCTTTTTTTAATTTTGTTAGGTTTTAAATAAAATAAAAGGATTTGAGTGCCATTCACGAGTTCTGGAACATGCTTTAGTATTTCCAAAATAACTTTAGTTGTAGACCTCAGATTGAGATGATTTTGGTGGAAGTTGAAAGCTAATTCAAAGGGCTACAATTCTCATGTTTAGAGTTTTCATAAATTCTGGAGTTAAAGTGCTCAAAATCAACCATCTTTGAAGACTATGAAATCTGGACGGATTTGAGCAAGAAGGAAGAATGGAGGGCAAAACAAACTTTTCATATTAAAGTTGGACCTAATCAGGCTGAAGAATGAAGCTTGGATTTCAAATTTAGACAATGAGGGGCCCATTTAGAAGCTAATTGAAGGAGAAAACCAGCCCTGAAGAGATGGATTGTGTAGCTACAAACATTTTAGAAGAAGTTTCTTTTTAAGAATGGGAAACTTCCTTTCTTGAAATCCCAGAACCGTTCTCAATAAAACAGGCATAGCGTTTTATAGAAAAATCTAAATTGAGTAATTTTGGTGGCTACAGAAAGATAAGAG
>JAOXJP010156459.1:0-12993 GCA_025762735.1 Platanus orientalis
CCATTGCCTTCTTATTTTTGCGTTTTGTTTTAGATTTCTTGTTGGCACAATCAAAGATAAAGTGACCACATCCTTTGCATTCATAACAAATGACTTCATCCTTAAAGAGATCCTTTCTCCTTGATGAGTCCTTGGGTTTTTTAGGAGGAAATTTTTTTCTAAAATTTTTAACATTTTTCTTATAAAACCTCTTAAAGCCTTTTGTGATGAAGGCTACTTTATCTTTGGAATTATCTTCTGGGTTAGATAGATCTTCTACTTTAAGAGCTATTACCTTATTTTTGGTACTTGGCTTAAGTGTCATTTTGAAGGTTTGAAGTGACCCTACAAGTCTTTTCACTATTAAGGTATGTATGTCTTTATTTTCCTCTATAACAGTAATCTTGTGTCTAAACCTTTCCGGAAGCGATCTAAGTATCTTTCTTACTATGACTTCTAATTTTAGTGGATCTCCAAGTTCCACCTTGGAGCTCTCAAGGTCTTGAATCTTAGTATAAAAGTTGATGAAATGTTCATCTTCTTCCATCCTAAGTTCCTCAAACTTTGTGATAAACATTTGAAGTTTGAACTTCTTAACCGCACTAGTTCCTTCATGGGTTACTTCTAGTAAATTCCATTTTCTTTAGCCGTGGTGAGAGAACAAATATGCCTAAACTCATTTTAGCTAAATGCACAAAAAATGACACTTAATGTCTTATAATTGGCTGTGTGTGCTTTCTTTTGGGTTTTATACCAATTGTTTTCTAGTGCTTCAGGTCTTTTCCAACCTCGTTGGATTGACATCCATAAGGATAAGTCCATGGCTTAAAGAAATGTACTCATGTGTATTTTTCAATACGGACAATTACTCTCATCAAAGAATGGGGGCTTTGTAGTTGAGTACGATTCTTTTGGGTTAGCCATCTAGTGTTTCAATCTAGGAATTAGATCTTTCCACTTTGGTTGTTAGACCGTATAAGAGCAGCCTATTTTTTGGTACTAATTGAAAGTCCAGTTTTAATTCTAGAGGGGGTGAATAGGATTTATAAAAATTCTTTTTGATTTACCCCTTCTTAATTTCCAATTTAAAGACTTTCAATTATAACATGGAAATTGAAGCACTTAACTTGATATATTAATTCTTTGTTGTTTACAAGTGTTATTATTTGGCAATGTTCAAGTTTATCTTTCAATTAGATGTGATTACTAATCATTTGAAATAATGAAAGGTTATACTATGATTGTTACACATGCCATGCTAGAAGAGAGAGAAGAGACAATTTCACACACAAGCAAATCACACACCACACAATGTTTTATAGTGGTTTAGCACTTGGACCTACATCCACTTTCAAAGCTCACTACTAAGGTACTAAATTTTATTTAGATTGAAATAAGTTATAATCAAGTTCCAAATTCAAAGCCTATTTACTTGCAAAGGCAAGCTCTACACTCGATGTCTCCGATGAGTGTTGTTTCTACTCTTGGTGTCTCCAGTGGAAGTGTTAGGGTCTACACTACTGGTGTCTCTGATGGTAGTTCTAAGACTTAGTTCAAATAAGGAAATCAATACAAATTATTTCTTGAAGTTTGATGTATTGTATGTTCTCCTTTGTGGGTGGTTGCTCCTTGTTGAGCTAATGTGTAATGGCTTCCACCAAGCTCCCAAGAGTTGTCTCCTTGCTTTTTAGAGCTTCACACTAGGTTTACTTGGGAGTAAATCCTTCTTCCTGCTTCCCTCTTTTTGTTCTTTAAGTGAGAAGCTAGGGAAACACTTTAATGGCTCTTAAATCTTCAATAGAAGTTCATAAATGTGAGCCTTTGGTAGTAGGGAGGATTGAATGTCTTAGCCATTTCATTCTCTCTCAAGATTTCCCTTTTTTTTTTTGTTCTTGTGTGTTAGAGAGCTCATTTAAGCCTTTCTTAAACTTATAGGGGACGAGCATGGTCGTGACCCCTTAATTTGGTATCACTCCCAATGGTCAAAAAATCACAAGCGTTAGATTTATTTATTTTTGAAATCCTGCAATATTGAATCGATCAAATTATATCGGATTGATCTTCTTGGATCGATCCGATGTCTCAGTCAAACATAGACCTGAGCACCCAAGCTTCCTCAGATTGATCCGATGGGCCTATTGAATTAATCCAATGGCCATCGAATTGATCTGCTAAGTGGCAGATAGATTTGATAAGTTTGGATTGATTTGACCACTTTTGAATCTATCCGATTCCCCTACTTTTCTGCCTTTTTGCCTTTAAATGATTCTTAAACATTATGGGACTTACATCCAAGGCATGGTTTGGTCCATTGACCATCACAAGGGTCTTTAAGTCTCCTTAACCTATGTCTAGCCTCATGATTACGTTTATATACCTTTCTTGAGCATTGTAGAGGCTTAAGTCTTCAAGTTTTAGACCTTGGCAATATAGGGAATGCTTCATCCTTGTGGCTTCAAGTCCTTGAAAAATGTCTTCAATCTTGGGACTCAATGACACTTAAAGATTACAAACATGACTAATATATGTAATATGCTCATGCCATGCCAAATCTATCATTCCATGTATTTATCACTCTATGGAATTGACAATTTACATTAACACAAACTTCTTGTATTAGGCTAAGTTTAGGTTCAAGCCCTGGTATTTATTTTGGGCTGGGCTTAGGAAAGTCGTAGCCCCGCCCCACTGGCCTAATTGATAGCCCTAGATCCCTGACACTTCCTTGTCTTATTGGGTCTATAATTGGCCTTATCATGATGCTTCAAACTCATCTTAAGTTTTCTATATCTCTTAGGGCCTAAACCCCTTAAAGCACTCTAGCTTTATATGTCTTAAGTACTCAACAAATGTGAATAAAGGGTTTATGCCTTAGTATGTTGTAATTCTTTTGGTAATATAAAAAATTATTAAAAAATAGACAAAATAGGGGCATTTGTAAATGCCTAATTGTCTAAATCCATTTTTTGCTTCACCCAAGAAGGGGGGGGAGAGAGAAAGAGTACAAAGACATAGCTAACGAATGTGAATGGAAGCCCCTAAGTAGGCTAAGGGATCTGGCACCATGTTAGATGATCTCTCGACATGGTTTCTGGAGACCACTTCAAAGATATTCAATAGAATTTAGATTCTATAAGGTTTCAGATTTGAATAAACACTTGAATATGCCTTCAACACCTCATAACCATGAGAGAATGTCCTTCAAATTGAATAGCTTGAATTCCTAAGGTTTCAACTATACTAATGTATAGCCTCACCACCAAGCATTCCACAACTAATACTAATGTAAGGATGTTCTGCTTTTACCAAAATATAGATTGCCTTGATTGTTTCTCAATATTACTCCCAGCCTTACTGTCTTCTTTGTGGAGGACAACACTTCATCAATACCTTGAATATTTCTCAATATTACTCCCAGCCTTACTGTCTTCTTTGAGGAGGAAAACACTCCATCAAAATTGATCTCGATCAAAGTTTGGTTAAGACTTGTCCACACTCCTCAAAGTTGAGGCCTAGAACTTGTCTGGTCTTTTCCTGGAGTTGCCGGATTGTGTTGAATGCAAACATCTCTTGAGATAATCCATAGAAAGACATGATAACATTTCTAATATTAAAGCATGAAATTTCAAAGACTACTTTGTTTATGGTTTTCCATATGCATCAACATAAACAATGTTTTCTAAGTGTTTTCTCTTTTCTCATTCTTTGCATTGAATTTTTATTAAATCCATCTTTCAACTACTCTACAAAAGATGGAGTAGTTACATTATAATAGATCAAAATTAAATGAGAGGTGAAACATACCTCCATAGCTCAAGAACATTTTACTAAGCATTGGAGAATTGATTTGAAGTTTATTTTAACACACTAGACATTCTTAATTGGCTATTAATTTCCCCATTGTTAGGATTTAATTTTTATGGGAGAATCTCCTTACATGCTTTCCATGGGGAGCATTTAATCATTGGGGGAGGGGGCGAGAGGCATTTACACCTTATAACTTTTCCATGGGAGTTCTAAAAGTTTGGAATTCCGATCTATATTTATGATTTGAGGGACTCTTAAGAAATAGACTAATAATATTGAGAAGATTCATTTTTCATTGAAGTGCCATAATATTCTATCCTTTACTAGTTTATTACTAAGGGGGATTTTGAAGATTTCATCAATCTCATGTTGGGTGAATATATATATATATATATATATAACTTGAACCAATAAAACTCTCCCTCTTAGGATGCTTTTCTTGTTCCAAGAACTATATAACATTTACTTTTGGTTTGTAAAAAGTTTTCCCTTGGAAAATAAATTGATCTTAGCATTCTTAGCCATAAGCATGTAGTTCAAATATTATCTTCCATCCATATTTATCTAACAAATCTAGATTGAATGTGTGGAGATCTAAAAGGCCTATGCCTTTTATCCCTTTATTTTTATGTAACTCTTATCCTTTAATTTAGTTCATCTTCCTTTTATTGGTTTTATGACCCCACTAGAAATTTCTCTATTTTATATCTATTGCATTACATAAGTTATTTGCTTGCAAGAAATACACCATTTAATTTTTTATAGGTAGGGATGTTACTGACTATAAATTTTAAGAGAATTTTCTCCTTACTGAAGATAAGTATTTTGTTCCATCGTTAAACCTTTTAGATATTTTATCCTCAATAAATTGATATACAAAATTTATTTGACCTATGCTTTAAGGTATACCTAGATACTTCGATAGGGCCTAAGTTTGATTTATACTTAAATAAATCGTGACTAATCTTATGAGTTTTCTAAGGATTTTTGGGCTAAAAAAGATCTTTGATTTTGAATGGTTTATGGATTGTGCTTAAGATTCTTTAAAATCTTTTAGAACCTCTTTGATTTCTTTGATTTTCTTCATATTCACTTTTGAGAATATAAAATAGTCATCCACAAATAGAAGTAGATAAGATATTGAAGGGTTGTAATGTCTTACCTTAATGCTTTCAATTTTATTTTTGTTCTCTTTTTCTTTATTAAGCTAGCGAATATTTTTTCTATATACAGTATTTCAAAAATAAGAAAAGGGATACAAGATCTCCTTGTCTTAAATCTCCAAGTAGAACTCACTATTTGACTGGGGATCCATTCATCAAATCTTTATAAGACACGAAACAGATAAATCTCCAAACCAAGTTTTGCCATCTTTTCTTAAAATCCAATTTTTCTATAAATTTTCATTCAACTCTATTGTAAACTTTACCTATATCTAGTTTTATTTCATAATAATTGTAACTTGTTATATTATTTCCCATAAACTGAAATTCTAAAACTTTAGATATAAAGAACCACATCTCGTATGGCCTCTCAAGTTATTAGATAACTTCTTGTGCTACGCTTGGTTAATTCATTCTTCAAACTCTCCTTAAAGCAAAGGGATACATCTTTTCTCTTTTAAAAAAGGACATAATCTTCTCCTTTTACTAAAATATATATCTAGCTTTTTGTTAACCTCAAGTTTCTTAAGGATATGAGTTGAGTACATTGATATAGAACCTTGGAACTTTTTTGCTTCTTTTTTAATTGAAATTTTCTTGTTTTCTAGACCTTCGTTATTCCTTAGCCCAATGAACATTTTAGGCTGCAAGCTTGTTGGTAGTTTGATATTATTTTCATAAATTTTTATGGAATTTTTTTTTTGATTTCTCCATTTATCTTTCCTTATTCATCACTTTGCTAATGTCTCTTGAACTATGTATATCTTGGTCTTATGGATTATGCATTCATTTATTAGAATTAATATTATTAAGTAAAATGGATTTCATTTTTGGTTCTTTCTTTTTTGTGTATTTTGGTGCCAAAGGATTTTCCATGTATCAAATGAGAATGTCCCCTTTTTATTGTCTTTAGATTACTAAGTGAAAAAAAAAAAAACTTAATTATATACAAGAAACACTATTCCACTAAGAGAGATAATAAGAATTACAAAGGTTTTATCAACCCTTTATTCTCATCAAAGCCTATAAGAGAGCCATTGTCTTGTAACCCTTTTATAACCCATTGCATAAAAACAACCGGTTAATCAATTCACGAACATCCCTTTTGTGCCTAAACCCAGGAGATTCATTGATTGCTAAGAAATTAATATAAGTTCTCATCTTAAAACCTAGTCCTCCTTATACAAGGAAAATGAACACTTTTAAATAAAAACAAATTCTAAGTTAGAAGTTCATATCTCATCCAATAGATTTCTCTCCAATTCAATGGCTAAAAAATAATATGCATTCATTACACTCTATAACCTGGCTTATTTTGCAACTGCTAGAAAGATTGACCATTGTGATTCTTTATATCCTTCAAAGCATCCTTATTTGAACATCAAAGGAAACCAGTGCTTCTAATAGTGTATACTATACATCGAATCTGAATCAAGTAACTTATCTACTATAACTTGAAGAAACTATTGACCTAAAAGAACCACCAAATACAAACACCATTGAAATAATCCGATCTTAACTCCATCTAACTCTATCATAATATGACTAATGCACACATATATGTAGTTACCCTAAGTCCATTCACCTAATTATCTCTAGAGAGGGATCTCTATCTATCCTTTTAACCACATGAATTGTCTTACCATCATCTATCATTTAAAATTTTATAACACTTGGTTGTGCTCCACTGCAAAATAAACCCTACACAAGTATTTTTAATCCATAAACACCTTTTTCAGCTCCTAATTAAGATAAAAGGAACATAATCATTCACCATTTTTTTCATCAAGATACAAACCATCACATTATTCTTCTTTCACCAGGACCAAACAACCACATGTAATTGCATTGTTTCAATTGGTCTAAATACTTGTAACCCATAAAGTTTAATTGGCTTAGTGATATTTGATTATTTGCATCTTTAAAACATATGGCTCACCAATCAAAGTGTGAACAGTCCATCAAACATCTTAATCTTCACCATCCCAATGCCCATGACATCACAAGTAAATCCGTTACCAAATGAGACTTGACATATATTTTTTTTAAACATATCAAAATATTTGAATAAGGCTTTTTGAATCTGATTCTCATTTATTATGAGAAGTGTGCATACAATTGAAGATTGTAAATGTCTCAAATGTTTTTCCATGGTTTTTTTTCTACTATTATACTGAGATTATCACCTTTATTCCTATCAACACATTCCAGACACACTTTTTATATGGCTATTTTCTCTTGAATGGATACAATACACCTTACCCTTCCCTATGGACTTAAAACTCATTAAACATATCCTCTGATTCCCTTGTAGATGACCTACCTTTATTATTCTCTTTACATCCAACCATTCCATAATATTATTTTTCTTTAAGATTTGGTTTTCTCTTAACCACATTCTATAGGGGTGATGTTATGATGTCCTCTAAGCCACGATATCTTTCTTAAATAGTAACATAGTCACCATGTTGTTGTAAGAATCATGAAGTAAGAAGAAATTATTCACCTTAACACTAACCTTGTATAGTTGATCTGAAAGTTGATTAAAATTTAAGTCATCTAAAATATTAGGACCTTTTGTCATATTTAGCACACACAATTACTAATAGGTTGTTGCTAATATTCTTTCTGATGCAAATTTTTTTTAACTTCTTTCATACAATGAAGTTGAGTCCACACCCATAACACTAAAGAACAAGTTATTTGTAAGATAAAAAAAAAAATTGTGTTAATTACTTTATCTCTATATGTTTTCCTTAATAATCTTCCATTACCACAAATTTGCTTCCTTGCAATATCCTTTATATGACATGTTGAACTAATTAAGCTCTTACCCTTCTTTGTCAAAGAGTGAAACTACTCTTCCATCAAATTTCTCTACTGAGAAATGAATGATGAAAAACCTTTATATCTATAGTGAATTGACATATGGACTTTAGGAAGAATCCTGGCAGAATAGTTTTTCTGTTATACCATCCTTCTTCTTCACAAACACAAATAGAAAGCTTTAATAGAAATTGTTGGCATAACATAAACAACACTGATATACTACATTGTGGGATTTGGGTCCCTTCTAAATCAATAGATAATAATCTATTCACATAATAATAATAATAATAATAAATAAATCAACAAGTACAAAAGTTGAATAGAAGAGTTACATGGTTCAGCTTAGCTGTATACATTCACTAGGTGAGAAAGATCCTAGTTCCACTAAGTGAGAAAATAAGAATTACAAAGACCTTACCAACCATCTATTTTTATCAAACCTATAAGAGAAGATCTAAGGAATTACCCAAGCAATTTTCATGTATTCCTTTTAGACCCTTTCTCACAAAATCATATCAAGATAAATAATCTTTCAATCAATTCCCAAACATCCTTTTTGTGCCTAAACTCAGGAGCATAAATAAAGCATATGAAATATTATATTAATTCACCTCTAAAAATCTAATCCTCCATATACAAAAAAAAAATAGACATATTTAATTAGAGAAACTTTTATTAGAAGTTCATCTCATCCATTGGAGTGTTCTCGAATCCCACTCCTGAGAAACAAGATAGAAGAACAATACAGATTACTAAGTAACCAAGTGTTGGAATGTATGCAAACTACTTTGTTTACTATCATTTAAAATTAAGTTGATTATTTTTCTGTTCATATTTAGCTTTACAAAAAACTATTTTCTAGCAAAAAAATAAAAAAATGAATGACTTGGTTAATCTCTACGTTATTATAAATCTTCTAAGTAGGTGGCATTATCAACCTTTGATCACTACTAGTTAAAAAAAAAAAAAAGATTTAAGAGAGTTGAACTAAAAATAATTACCAATCAGGACTCTAGATAGGTAGGAATATGAAACATGAATGGTCCATTCTTCCTACCACAAGGATTCCACTACATTGAGCAGTAGATATGGTGGATCTAACCAATGACTTCAAGAACTATAGAAAGAAAGAAAAAAAAAAAAAAAAAAACGTGCTCTCATGAAAAGATAAAATCTTAACAAATTCAAATCCTACAATAGGAAGCACTCCAAAACAACAAGAAAATGGTTTAAAAAATTAACTAGATGATAAATATTGCAAAGTAATGCTCAAACAAAGCCAAAAAGGAAGAATTTTCACAAGAAAAAAATTAGGGTTCAGAAAATTAAGACATGCTAAAAAATGAAGACAAATAATTTGGAAAAAATTTAAAGTCATATATCTAGAATTTAAAGGATATAAATATTAGAGAAAAAAATATATGCAGCAATTAGAAATTAATCTAGAGTATATGGGAATAACTGGAAGAAGAGATAAAAACACGCAATTACCAAATTTTAATAAGTTTAAATAAAAATTTGAAATTACTAGTTGAAGAGAAGTTAGTGATTGTTAGATGGGATTTAATGAATATTAAAGTCATAAAACAATTATGAACAACAATAACCATAGTACCATGGGATGGCCCATTCAAAGGATGAACAGGGGTTTAGACCAACATTTTTAGATAATATGTAAATTCTTTTTTGATACGCAGATTATATGTAATTATTTTTATCTTTTTCAAATATATTTAATATTATGAAACAATATTCGGTTATGTAATTCTTTTAATTTTGGCAGATCCTATTTTTTTAGCATTCTATATGTTTATATTTTAGTAGTAACAATCAATACTAAACATCATCCAATTTCGACTCATGTTTCTTTGTGTCTTCATGTCTTCTTTCAACTCATTTTGATCTTGATTGGCAGGCACGAATCAAAATTTATCCAAAGAATTGTTGAAGATGTTTGGACTAAATTAAATCCAACGACCTTGAATGTTGCCATTTACCCAGTTGGAATAGATTCCCGTGTAGCAGACGTGATGAGTTTGTTGTTAAAAACTAGGTCAGACGATGTACGTACTGTAGGGATCTATGGTATGGGAGGAATAGGTAAGACAACCATTGCCAAGGCTATCTTTAACCGACTCATTCACAGATTTGAAGGAAGCAGCTTTCTTGCAAATGTTAGGGAGGTTTCAAAACAACATGATGGTTTGGTTCATTTACAAAAACAACTTCTTTGTGATATCCTAATGGAAAAGGAACTACATATAATCAATGAACACAGTGGAATCAATTTGATTAATAAAAGACTCCAATGTAAAAGGGTTCTTGTTGTTCTGGATGACGTGAATGACGTGAACCAAGTGAATGCATTAGCCAGAGAGCGCAATTGGTTTGGTTGGGGTAGTAGAATCATCATAACAACTAGAGATCAGCATATACTAGATGATCTTCAAGTGGATGGAAGATATGAGATTGAAATCTTGAATCGTGATGAATCACTTCAACTCTTTAGTTGGCATGCCTTTCGAAAAGATCATCCCTTTGAAGATTATGTGGAACTCTCAAAGAATGTAGCAAATTATGCTGGAGGGACTCCATTAGCTCTTGAGGTCTTGGGTTCTTTGCTATTTGGTAGAAGCACAGCTGAGTGGAAATGTCAATTAGAGAAACTAAAAGTAATTCCTCATGATGAAATTCAGAAAAAACTTCAAATAAGTTTTGAAGATCTGGATAAGATAGAGAAGGATATATTCCTTGATATAGCATGTTTCTTTAATGGGATGGACACAAAGCATGTGATTAGAATACTAGACGGTTGTAATTTCTTTTCAGAAATCGGAATCAATAAACTTAATCAGAGATCTCTAATAAAAATTGATACAGACTTGAAGTTGAGGATGCATGATTTGCTTCAAGACATGGGAAGAAAAATTGTTAACGAAGAAAACATGGAGCTTGGAAAACGTAGCAGGTTGTGGTCTAATATGGATGTCCTTCATGTATTGAAAGAAAACATGGTAAGAGCTAATTACATGAACTTGTTATTACTATAAATTTGTACATATCTGTGGTTTCATTTCCAGTTATTTTATATGGTTTTGATAGGCCCAATGGCCCTGTTGAAATAGAAGCATAGAAACTATACCTATATATAGGTGTTTGCTTCCTTTTGCTCTTATCCAATGCTCTATGTTATCAGGGAACAGAAGCAGTCGAAGGTCTCATCCTAGATTTGACTGGATTAGAAGATAAACAATTGAGTACTAAAACATTTGCGAAGATGCGCAAACTAAGACTACTCCAGGTCAATCATGTGCGACTCATAGGAGACTATAAACATCTTCCTAAAGATTTGAGATGGCTCTGTTGGGATGGATTCCCTTTGAGATCTATACCAACAAATTTTCATTTGGAGAACCTTGTCACTCTTGATATGCAAAATAGCAATGTTAGAGAAGTTTACAAGGGCTTCAAGGTATGACATAATTTTTATGTTTGTAGTTCTTTGGATGAATTATATTTCTTGGAGAGTAACTTTCATACTTCTATTTTTATTTGTTATTTTTTGCAGGCTCTTAAAAACTTGAAATTTCTTAATCTAAGTAATTCCCATTACCTAACCAAGACTCCAGACTTCTCAAAATTCCCTTGTCTTGAGAGATTGATTCTTGAAAGTTGCACTAGTTTGGTTGAGGTTGACCAATCCATTGGACAGCTTGACAAGCTTGTTTTCTTAAATCTTAAAGACTGCAAAAACCTTAGGATTCTTCCAAGCAGTCTTCCCAAGTTGAAGTCCCTTGAACTTAATCTCTCTGGCTGCTCAAAACTTTTTCAAAAGAAAGAATTTTCGACGGAGCTTCATGCAAATGGAACTGCTATAAAACAACGACCCAATTTCTGCTCTTCACTGTCATCAAGGAAAAACACTTCCATCGCTCTGCCACCTGCTTCTATCTTATGTTTATGCTCTTTAAAAATGCTAGAGCTTAGAGATTGCAATTTGTCGGACAATGCGATTCCCAGTGATCTGGGGAGCTTATCATCGTTGGAAGTTTTAGATCTATCCCAAAATGAAAACTTATGTAGCCTTCCAACAAGCTTAAGTCACCTATCCCAGCTGAACTTCCTTAACTTGGTGGATTGTTTTAAGCTGCAATCACTCCCAGAGCTTCCATCAAGTTTGTGTAGACTGGTATTAACCGGATGCTCATCGTTCAAAAGAGCAAATTTTTCAAACTGCGATTGGTTGACTGAATTGAATGTTAATGATTACAACACTCTAGTTGAGAATCAGGTAATAGAGAATTTGGAAGCTTTAGAAGTCATTTGGGTGATGGACGAAGTTTGCTTGGATTTCATTCCCACGGAAAGGAGAAACAGTCTGGCAGGTTTCTACCAGGTTCTCTCTCTCTCTCTCTCTCTCTCTCTCTCTCTCTCTCTCTCTCTATATATTATATATATATATATATGAGGAGGACGACAACAAAATGTGATTATGATGATAAATTTATAACCAAAAGTGTGTGTGTTTTCACTTTTCATTTAGGGGGCAGATCCTCTACACTGGGAGCACCATTCGCCCCCTTATAAGGGGTTGTGGGTCCCATGCAAAAAGTGTATATGTTCTCGCTTTCATTAGAAGGATTAATTATTTATAATTAGAAATGCGGGTTGGAATACTCACTATCTGAATGGAGAGAGATGCAGTAATACCAATCGATGCATGACATCGATGCATCACACGATGCAGTATCTTTGTATATACATATGGGTCAGAGGAGGCTGTTATAGTAAATACATAATAATAAAGGTAATTGTATATTTATCAAAGTAGCCTTTGTGAGACATCTTTTGAGATAACCACTGCTCTTTGTTAGGCGGCGGGCACATCAGCGCCGTAAAGTGAATATGTATACCCCAAAAAAGTGAAAATCACTTGTCAACGCTGATGCATCCGCCCCTAACAAGGAACAGTGATGAGCGTTTGTTAAGGGAAGTGTTTATAAACTGATCCCTGTGCTTTTGAATTTGGTGTTAGACACTATTTGGTGAGCCTGGGCCAAGCTTAGCCCTCGAGTGTCACAAAGGCAAGCTTACGGTCTTTGTCTTTTCACTACAACAAATATGACTTTTAGTGACAAAACATTTGTGAGGGTTATCTAAACTCCTCCCAAAAATACATTTTTGCGAGGGCAGAACTTTACCCTCGCAACTGTTT
>JAOXJP010156470.1:0-12993 GCA_025762735.1 Platanus orientalis
GCCATGGATTCTACTAAAGATATTAAGATAAAATTCAGGGTAGTCTTGAAGAGATAAGAACTCCCTTTCTCCTACTTGGGCATCTTAAAAGGTGGCAAATAAATCTATGCCAGCCCTAAGAAAGACCTAAAATGGTTGACCCAATCTCTGTGCCATGTGTGTGGAACAAGCAGAGAGAAGTCTACCGGAACCACGTTGTTGAAAAATAAGACATCTAAGGTTAAAAAGAAAAAGGAAAAAAGAAGAAGAAGAAGAAAAAGAGGGTATCTTGTAGATCCTAAAAATAATCAACAAATGGCAAATGGGAAAAAAGGAGCACAAATGTTTAGGGAAAGGGCACCATTTAATGGTTTCTGCTTAGGGATCTGCTATGACCAAAATCAATCCGGTGAGCAATCCTAAAGAAGAGAAAAAGCACAAGAAAAATGCCTATGTAATGAATTGTCAACTGTCAGCCAATCATGTCAGTAGGAGATCCCCTGGGAGGAACCTATCAGTTGCAGGGTCCCAACACACCAGATGTATGCAAAATGCATCGGTATGCCATCCACAGGAAATCCTTATATTACATGAATACCTGATGGTACCTAAGAGTTCCTCAAACACAAGCATTGTCATACAAGAATTTTTATAAACATGGGATACAGTGTTTGTAAGGATGACAGATAAAAATTTGACCCTAAAACGGGGGAGACTAGGCCCAGAGTTGAGGCACCAGTGGCTCATAATAAAAGAACAAACCACAACTTCGAGAGTCCTGAAATAGATTAGTCAGGTAGTACAGATTACAGTAATAAGAGATAAGGCTAGGATAACAGATTAGAAGACTCAGAAAATCCCAGAACAACAAAAAAGTAGCTTTGTTGAAAGTTTCAAAAAAAAAAACCGTCCAATAACTATCACAATAATACCTACTGAACTTTGAAAAGACTGTCAAACATGTATCACCATAATATGTTTTAAGAAACATCAAAAAACCCTAATTACCTACAAGTCCTCCCCACAACCAATCTAGAGCTATCAACTGCTGGATGAACTCTAGGCTGCAGCACAGCCCAAAAAATCAGATCAATTGGAGGATCTGCACCTTCCAACAGAGAACTAGATCCTGATGGCTAGAGAAAACAAGGTTAATGTTAATTTCAGTTTTGTCTTATTTATGGCTATTGAGTTACAAAATATGGCTTGCCATCTGAACAGTCTGGATTGGCATGTTGGCAAGCCATATGTACTAAACTGTGGTAGTAGTAGAATTCATTATGGATGAAGAATGAATTTCATAATATGTTTTCTCCTGCATTATCACATGCTACAAGAGATCTACTCAGACCTAGGGTCATTAGTGCTGCATAAGATCACAAGGAACTGACCCCCAACCAATGGCCACATAGTGAGAATGTTGAAAATGCAAGAAACCAAACTCAAAAATGCCATCTGGGCTTTTCTCATACACTAGATAATGAGTTTTTGGACGTAAGGGATAAAAGACCTACCAAAGTAACTAAAATTCAGAATCAGAAAACCCAAAAGAGAAGCTAAACATTCACCCAATTCCTAACCCAGAAAACTGCGCAAAGAACTGATATAAATGGCAAAGAGATGTCATAACAGAGAACCTTTCGGACTTTCGAAAGCACCATATTTTAGGAGAAATCAAAATTCAGTAATCTAGATGTAAAACCACTGGAAAAGCTATATAAAATTTGCAGGGTAGGTCGACAGTGAGAAAACTAGTAAAATAAAGGAAAAAAATTAAATAACCATCAATAATTCCATTTATATGTGACAACTGGCCCAAACTTCTTAATCACAGGAGTGAATAATACAGAAAACAGTCCAGGTTCCATCACTATTATCTGGAGTCCAATACAGGAAATAAATGAGATTATACAACTCAACTAATAGCCCCAGGCCCATATATAAACTTCCCTTTCATAAAATAATTATAATAAAAAATGCAAATCAACTAATAAATTGCAAATCGGATCCAGTAAGGCAACTATAAGAACTACATTTTAAAGGAAAAAAAGAAGAAGAAAGAAGAAATAAAAAAGAGAGCGGAAAAACATTAGAAGGAAACTTCTTTCCAGAGAGAGAGAGAGAGAGAGAGATTTGAGTTAGAATGTAGTGGTACAAACGCCGAAATCAAATCAACCTCCTTTACTTAAAAAAAAAAAAAAATAACAAACATTAAAACACACGATATCATTGAATCATGGATTTCAGAAATCAGAGCTATAAAGCTCATTCAGATCTCAAAAAAATACTTATTTCTGGGCTAAATCACATCGAAACCCGCAACTTTCACCAGAAAATCTAATAAAAACCATCAGAAGAGAAATCTCAATCAGATTTCGGACATGAAACAATCAAACGTCACGGAAAATCATACTCCTTTCTCCAGTAAATCCATTAAAAACCATCAAAAGAGGAAGCTCAATTAGATTTCGCACCTGAAACACTCGATGGCACAGAAGTCACGAATTTTCAAAACAAGAGCTTCAAACTTCAATCAGATTTCAAAGAACTACTTACTTTTCAAGCTAAATCACATCGAGACCACACAACTTGCTCCAGAAAATCTATTAAAAACCGTCAAAAGAGAAAACTACTACACCTTTCTCCCTTAAATCCATTAGAAACCATTAAAATATAAATCTCAAACAGATTCCGCACCTGAAATATCCGATATCACCAAGTCATGGTTTTCATAAAATAAGAACTTAAACCTCGATCAAATTCAAAGAAACACTTTCTTTTCAAGCTAAATCACACAACTTCCTCCATAAAACCAATTTAAAAACCATCAAAATAGAAAATCACTACCACACGTACTATTGCGACATCACCACTCGAAAATTCAACAGAAAACTTTAAAAAAGAAAAAAACAGAGAACAGTCAACAGTGAGCAAGAAACGAATTCAAAGTCCAAGCTCTGGACCAAAATTTCAAAAAATCAAAAAATATAAATCAGAAACAAACAAACTTGTTCACCGATTCAATTAAACAAATAATCCATTCCTCACAAAATCAACAATAGAAAACCATATTTTCCAATAAAACAAACAGATTCGAGAACTAAAAAGCCAGATCCAAGAGAAACAAATATACCTCAAAATCGTTGAACTCTCCAGCTTATCGCACCAGAAGAACCGTCAGAGAAGCTGGAGATAAGGAGATTTAGGGTTACGAATGCCAGCAAAAACGAGAGGGGTAGAGAGAGAGAGAGAGAAAGAGAGGAGTGGCTATGTGAGGGAATCGCCGAAACGGGGGGAAATAAGAACAAGGAGCGCAGGTTACGAAAGCAGCGCACGTTAAGCCAAGCGAGGTTAAAGATAAGCAGTCGGTCGCTCGTGGGCCGCACACCATGTGATCGACGGCTGGATGGGCAGCGAGGCGGGCCCGTCGCGTGGCGATTCGATCGGGAAATGGGACAAACGAGGACACGTCATCCGTGACGTGAGATTCCACGTAGGCACCGGCTCGTCACCGTACATGGTGCGCCGGCGGCGGGGCCCGCGCGCGGGTGTTCATGTTTTGTTATTCGTGGGTCCGGCTTCGCGACCCACTCTTGCAGCGGCGGTTTTTATCGCCCAACCGCGTGAAAACCTTCTCAGTTTCTTCGCGTGGCGTCTATAGCGATGCACTTAGGGTCTGTTTGGATGCAGGGCTAAGTAAATATCATGGGCAATTGCATGTTTGGTTGGTGAGCCTCAGGATCCTCTCCAGCTCACAAGACGTCTTGTGATGTCAAGTAAAGTACATGTAGCTAAAAAGTGATTTCACTCTTTCTGGGTGGGTGTTCTTTTACCTTTCGGGGGTATGTGTGCAGTACAAGACATCTTGTGAGTTCGAGATTACAGTGCTGGGATTGGTGTGTATGGATGCGGGTACAAGGGTGTAGCCCCTCACCCCCCACTTAAAAAAGGTTTGGCCCGCCGACAAATAATGGCCGCTTTCTAAGAATGATAGCACTTTCCAAAAATACTGTAGGTGTCACCAATTGCTATTCTATAATTCCCTTTACAGCACTCTCACGTCTACAACTCTAACAACAATTATAACTTTTACTACAACAACCTTATTCCAATTGTTTGGGGTCAGCTATACAAATCTTATTCCCTCGTTTCTCTCTATTTAGGTTATATCTTATATTAAATACAAGCAATCATGCTTTCTTTACTATTTCAATCCAAATCAATTTTGGAATTCCTTTTTATCCTTCTAGCACCTTCAACTTGTATCATCCTATTCATTCTCATTGTTGCAATTATTGGTCTAAGTTGTTTTGTATTAGAATTGAATATAAAAGATTCAAAATATTGAATATGACAGGTTTGATAAATCAACCAAAATGTTACTTTCAAATATAATTCATTTGATAGATAGAAAGAGGTTTGTTCAATCAAGTAAAATGCAATTTTATGAACTTTAACCCATTTGATTGATCAAATGAATTTCGATCAATCAAATTGTTTCGATTATGAAAAAATTGTCTGAACGAAATCGTATAACTTTTCACATAAATTGGTGCCTAATGTGTCTACAGACACTTATAAATATTTGATCCATATGGAAGGGTGTTTAAGATGTCTACAGACACTTTTAAAAGCACGTAAATTAAAGATACAAATAAATGGGTCATTAATATGTTTGAAATGACTTGAAAATCTTACACTCTTTCTCTTATTTGTTTTCTTTGCAAGTGTTTTTGGCTTCTGGGTTTTGAGTTTTGCTTTCATTGGATTTGAACCACACTTGTTTCTATTTACTATGAATCTTCTTATATTGTACAGGTCTAAGAAGATCATGTTGTTGAATTCTATAATAGTTGCTAGAGTTCCTTACCGCATCAGAATAATGGGTGGCGAATACAATCAAAGACAATACCTTTTGACATGCCTCGATACAAACTGATAAGAACATTTTAACTTTTTTTGTTTTATTGTTAATTTATTTAAATACATAATTTTTGTTCCTTATATAAAAATTTACATTAATTGATTAATGTCATTATTTCTAAAGTAGAGTATTGCTTAAAAAAATTGTGTTGTAGATTATATATTCTTAATTATTTTATGTGTTTGTTAATAATGTGTTAATTCAAATTATATATTATTATTATTATTAAAAAACACATTACACATGACTAAACCATCTCAGTTGACTTTTCTTCATTTTATTACATATTGGTGCTACACCTAAGTTCCCATATATAGATTTATTCATAATTCTATCATTTTTAGTCTTGCCACTCTTCCATCTCAACATCCTCAATAATTATAACTTTCATCACCACCAACAACAACAATTGTAACTTTAATTGTTGTATAGTGCATGTGATATTAATAAATGCCATAGGCTAAATGGAGCAAGAGAAAATCTTTTGCAATAAGCTAGAAATATATTAACCAGAAACTAGATTTAAAACAAGACATGTATCCAAAACATTTCTAAATTTCAACTTGGACAAGAGTTTTAATACACATGTCATATTGTAGACTTAAAAAGTATTGGGCCCACTCTTTGACACATGTCATTCTTTGAAGACAATTTTCGGTTAATGTATTTTTAACTTACTATAGAGGATTTGTTTTCATATGAAAAATGTGATATGGATTTTTGTGATCTGCAGCAATGGCCAACAACGGTTGTATTGAAATATTATGATCTATCTCATTAGAACTAATATATCAACCCAACACGGAGCCTTATGTTTACTACTTGAGGTTGCTTGTGTTTGGTAACCTTCCAAAGAATGCATTCTCTTTTTTGTGTTTTTATGTTTTTTTTTTCTCTTTAAAAAGAATGAGGAAAAGAGGAGAATGCATTCTTTGGAAGGTTGCCAAATACACACTTACGTGCTCATATGAATTTTGTTCCACCATGAAAATATCCCCGATGATCCTCTCTAGATTGTTAAAGTTTAGATATCGTTCAAAAGATTTTAATGGTTGACATGTGGCAAAAAAATAAACAAAACTGAAAATGTACAATTCAGTTTGTTGATTTTTTGGATACGTATTGACCATCCCGAAATCTTCTAAATGTTAACTGAACTTTAAAAATATGGGGACGATAATTGCTCTAAAAATAAATGCTAATGAAGGATTTGACTTTAACCAAACAACCATCCCATTGGAATTGAACAAGTAGTCTCATGTCCGAAGCATGTGCCTTTACAAGAGATGAGGTAGTAAAATAAAATAAAAATAAAAATAGAAAAGATAAAACATAGTAGTTTTCTATTAGGATTTTACCCTAACCTAGGATCGTGAGAAATGAAAAAAAATATATAATAAAAATCAAGAAAACAAAGAGAGAAGAATACCAGATTTATGTGGTTCACCCAACTTAGGTGAGGCAAGTTTTTGGGCAGAAAACTTGTTTACTTTTCCTAAAAGTAAAGATGTTTTTTTTTTTTCTCAGGTACTTCAACATTCCTTTTTCTCTATCTCCCTTCCCTTTCTCTTATATGATCATCCCACTTTCTTTCTGGATGGTTGTAATCCCATCAGTTGAAACCACAACTCATCAAGCTCTAAGGTCTAATACATCCAAAATCGGATCATGGGCCAAACACCAAGATTTACTTTGTTTAGTAAGATTGCCTACATCTATGGATAAAGACATCAAAAACTTTCATTATAATGAAGATTATAAAGTACAAAGAATTATTTCAAAACCCTATAACAAAACTCTCTTAAGAAACTAGAGAATTCATCCAAAAATTCTATACCAAAAATCTACGAACAAGATTTTATATGCAATGCACATCCTAAGAAAACCATATTCTTATCACGGATTAAACTCCAAAATACCCCATAAATGGATCCCCTTGTGGTTCAAATTGTTGGACCCAAATCGGGTCAAAACGTGTCAATTTTTTTTTTGAGTCTTTTGGGTCGCTTTTTAGATCACACAAACAAGTTACACTTCAGGTTGCTTTTAGGTTGAATTGTAAACAACATATCAACAACTTGTGATGATGTTTAATAACAATTGCCTTGCCATCTAGTGAAGAAGATTATGACTATATGGTCTTTGGAGACTGGTGGTTAAACTTGAATCGGCCATCTATTGGGTTCTTTGTAACCACAAGATGGGACTACACAAAAAGCCTCATCTAACCTGTAGGTTTTTGCAAACCATCCAATTTTCTATTAATCATCCTTTTTTTTTTTTTACAATCGAACTAGTTTTGAAAAGTGTAGGTATACAAAGCTCATGTAAACCTTTTTACCAACTTATTTTCTATAATTTTCCTTTTTTCAAACACCCCAAATATTAAAAGACTGTAGTCAACTGACTGCTCATGCCACTAAACTTAACAATGACCTTATTTAGCACATGGTAAGAAATGTAATCAACCTTAACAAATGTGAAAAGATACTAATGCAAACTTACAATTACAGGATATTGTTGTATTGAGAATTCTATATGAGAAATAAAAATGATTATTTGAGGAAATTTTAACATCAAAAAATCATAAAGAATGAGAAAAATTGATTAAAAATAAAAGAATTATATACATGACATTAACACATACTTAGCTTTAAAAAATTTTAAACAAACCCTAAAAAGGTAAGCAATTTAATGATTATCATTTATAATGATTTTATGTTTGTTCATTGAAAATTTTGGCGTTTGTGTAGTCACATTATATTTATATAGCTAACTAACCCAAAAAAAAAAAACATATTTAACAAGTTTTAACTATGGCAAGAAGCATAACTTAAGTTTTTTTATTATAATTAACGAATTACAATCAAACCATGCAAACTAAGGCCCAGACCAATTGAACTATAACCCTTACCAAGGTGGTAAAGGCTGTGGATGTTGTACCACATACCTAAGTTCAAAACCCGTCTTAACCGACTTACCTATTAAAAAAAAAAAAAATGTAAGATTGCGTTTGGCAGCCACCTGTAATGTAATCGTTTCATTTGAGTTTCTCAAGGCATTTGTAACCATGAGATGATGGTTCCGTAATGAACTCATTCAAATGCATACTGATCTGTTAACTACAATTATAAATGAAGTCATCTCAGGTTTTTCTGTAAAATAAAATGACTTATGCTATCAAGCACAAATGGATGAAATCTAAATGAGTTCATTATAAACCATCTTGTTGTGGTTACAAATGGCTTGAAAAACTCAAACGAAATGATTACATAACAGGTGGCTGCCAAACAGGCTAAGAGAAGGAACTTAAAATCCAAGGTGTAATGGGTGTATTGTAAAAGTAGTATATGATCATAACTCGCACTCGGATAAGATAAGGGTGTATCGGTTGGTACTATTTGAGATAAGGTGTGAGTACGTAGAACATGACCAGTTATTTCATAAAAGACAAGAAATAGATAAAGGGGTACGGGCTTGCTTTGACTTCTCTAACAATATGATCTAGATGACTTAGAAATCTTCCATATTGCAATTTAGTTGGTAGCTCAAAAGGGCTTCATATGTTGGGCACGCCATCCTCTGTTGATTTGATAAATTTTAGTCCAATAACAATTTGGTATGTAAAAATAAATAAATTCTTCTTTTTCGCACATGTTTTATATTTTTTAGAATATTCAAGTATTAACAGTTGAAAACTCCAACACATGGGTAACCCATATAATTGATGACGCACAAACGCACGCAATCCAAAGGCTCCCCTAACCAATAATCTTTTAGGATTACCCTTATCTTACTTCCATGTGTGGTTGAAATAGGAGTGGTAACCTAGTGAAAAGAATAGCGATATCGTCTGTGCCGCCCCCTCTGCAACGTTCAGGAGCCGAGACAGAGGAGGGGAATCAATTCACTTTTTTGGGGTGAAGTGACATCTCGAAAAGTGAATTGATTCCCCCCTCTGCCTCAGCCCTGCATCGCAGAGGGGGGCATCACAGAAGAGAATTAGGCCGCTTATTGAATCCCAAATCAATTCTAGCATTGTGAAACGTAAGTGGCTATAGTTATCAGGGTCAGATCCTCTACACCAGGAGCACTGTTTGCCCCCTCGCAAGGGGGTGTGTGTCCTATGCGCTTTTTTGCATGGGACCCACACCGCTAGTTTTATTAAGGTTTGAAATGATCCACTCATACAATTAGCTTTTCCTTTTCTTTTATTCTATGCCAAGATACACAACATCAATCCTCTTTAAACTCTATAGCTGAGCTCTCCTACGCAAATGCTTTAGCAGTTTAGCTTGCACCCTTGTTCATTGTAGCATTTATCTTAGGTGGGATTTGGTGCGAACCCTAAAGTTAGTCTAATGTAAGACTGACATTAGGGGCTGACACATCAGCGCTGAAAAAGTGATTTACCTTATTTGGGGGATGCTTTTCACTTTTTGGCACTGATGTATTGGCCCATTCTGTCAGTCCTACCTTAGGCTAACCTAAGGTAGTCCTACCAAATCCTTAGTGCATTTATCTAACTAAATAACTCATCTAAACAAAGCCTTATTCCTATTAGTTGTTGTCGGCTAAAAAATTGACAGAAATACAAATGGAGTTTGGTTCTATTCATACATTAGAACCATAAATAATAATGATATAATCTGAGTTAGATCATTATTTGGTTAAGTGTTTGAAAAGGGAAAAGATAAACCTTGAGAAGTTTTCAAGAATCATATCTGGTTCCCACAAAAAAAAGAAGAGATCTCAGACTCCCTTTTTGCAAATAAACGCAAGTAGCCCTTTTTGTTGTAGTGATCATTTTGTTTGCAGAGGAAGACATAAGATATTCCCAACATATTCCTTCTTCTCCACTATCAAACTCTTCAAGTCTTTCCACTCTTAAGTCATATTAGTCGTGAGCAAGCCAATTCGTTTTAGACTTTTCATAAAGAATATGCTATTCAGGATTCGGTTCTAGAATCTTTTGGTCACTTGTTCCATCACTCAAGCATTTTTTTTTTCTTCTGTTTTTCACAGAAGACAAGGGAATGGGGGGATATATCCCATACTGGAGTACGTGGACAACCTAAGTGGGTCGTGATGTGATGGAGTCCTCTTTATGAGCAAAGGGAGAATCATTTTCTTGAAGATATCTCTCAATACATGTAGTATTTAGAATGATTGTCTGTGTTAACATAGGCCTATGTAGGCATGACAATGATTGACACATGATGTGTTTTTGAATTTGATGTCTTTTTTTTAACACCTAAACACTTTTTTGAACCCCAAACAGAATATGTATCAGCTTACAATTCACCCTAAAACACTACAACATTTTGTCATCACAAATTTCTAAATTTTTTGTCATAAAAAAAATGTCTGTATGAATCTCTATGAGCACGCTATAGGCTGACATGGGTATGTTTGGGTTTATTAGCGAGTAGGTGTTCAGAAAGGCATCAAATTAAAAAAAAATACAATCACATGTTAATTTGTGGAACGTATACTAAGGTTCACAAACAATCAACCTCCTATTTAAAATCACATATGAGGGTATAGTTTGTCAATTCCCCCAAATTGATTATACTCTTGAGCATCATAAATCGAGTTATACTATTGACTCATAATTTTATATGATTCATTTGAATCAAGTTGCTAACTTGGTAAAATCATTTGACTCAGATTGACTCATGTGATTCAGCTAAGTCTTATAAACCATAAAATGACTCAAAGTCAAGTTAGAATATAATAAAAAAAATTTACTATTTTTTTCTGAAGTCTTTAACAAATGAACACTCAAAACCTTAGAATAAAAAAAGAATAAGAACTTAAAAGAATGATAATTAAAATAGTAATAAGATTAGGCTTTAAACTTTAACTTTTACCATATGAACCTTAACCGTGGAAATTGGTTGGATTTTTTTTTTTTATGTTTATGTTGAAAAGATGTACTATAGTTTTTCTATATTAATACTAATAGTAGTACTTTTATTTTAGTTTAGACTTTAACATTTACAATTAATTATGTCTACCTTGCTACGATATTAAACTATTAATAGTTTGTATAATTTATTTTTGGATTTGTAAATTATGATATTATAAAATATTTTTATATTTATCAAGAAAATAGAGAATATTTGATTTAAAATACTATATGTAATTTTTTTATTAATATATTTTAAAAAATAAAAAATAAAAATGTCATGACTCACTGAATTGACTCTAATGACTCCCTATTTTAGTTGACTCTTAGGCTACTTGAATCGAATAAAAAATTCAAGTCAACGAACTTTTCATGAGGATGCATGTTTTATCCTTGAAAGGATGTCTTCTCTAGGATGCCCCCTCACAGGGACTATAGGCCTTATGCAAAAGTGTATGGGGCCACATCCACTTGGGAGGGGCCTAAGGTAGAAAGTGAATTGTATCCGCTCCTCTTATCATCTGCTCCTCTTTGCACCTTGTCAGGGGGAGGGCATATCAACACCAACAAGTGAAATGCACTTCACCAAAAAGTGAAAATCACTTGTCGGTGTATCATGGATAGAACATCATTTCTCTTTTTATCCAGTCTCCCTAAGGTATATCATGGACAAAACATCATTTCTCTTTTTATCCTTCACATGACATATTGCTGCAACTATTTGAAATGACAGATTTAATTACCAAAACACCCTTAAATGCTTTATGTGATTGGGTTGACGAATCTTGTGGTCAACATTGGTATGACCACATCATGGTGTATAAAAGGTTAAAATATTACAAAAAAAGAAAAAGAAAAAGGGTGTTCAATTCAAAAAGTAAGTATCCAAAATTCAAAAAGTAGGTATCCAAAAGAGACCAAATTCAAACACACATCACATGTCAGTTACATTGGTCATAAAAGATTTACATAGGAAAAAATCATGCCATCTTTTGTAATTATGGCATGATATTTTATTCACATTGGGCCTAGAACCACCATTCATGGGGCACCATATGGTGTCAGGCACTGACAAGGACAGGGGTGGTGTCAGGGCCCCATGAATGGCTCCAAGCCCACTGTAAATATTTATGTTCGTGTCAATACCTGATGTCATATGGGGTCCCATGAATGGTGGCAGTGTGTAAATATTCAAATATTCATGTTGGTGTCAGGTAGTACCTGACACCACACGGGACCCATGAGTGGTGGCTCCAGTCCCCAAGACGTAAAGATGGGAGATGATTCAAACCTAATTCCTTGACCCATGAATCATTTTTTTTTTTTTTTTTTGGGTACATTTCACATATTTATTTGACTAGTCACAGGGGCCCACAGACCACCACCTAAGCAGGCAACTCTACAGTGCACTATAAATGATATGCGTCCGTTTAAAAAGGGGTTTCAAGTCTTTCTTACAAAAATAGATGCCACAACCGTATCACGTTTCCTTATTTTTAATACAATATTACAAAGCATGGCATTTTATCATACATGTGAAGGAGCTCACTGATCTAGAGCATTCATGATGTGGGCTGAAGAGATTACCTTGGTTAAAAATCAGCTCATTTGGATGAATCTTACATAATTCAATTCCCATATTTTGGTTGGACCGTATAAATATGGTGAAGTGATTGAAAATAAAATATCATGTGGGTTCCCATGCTCTTCGGGGATGTCCCAAGTGTGGAGTAACATGTACTAAGATGTGTGTGCCACTCGTTCATTTAAAGAAATGAGACCATTTTTCCAGTATCAGTAGAGGGTTTAGATCAAATTTTGATACCTAACGATATAAAGTGGATTTCTTGGAGTGCTTTTTCCTGGAGTGAGACTGAAGCACCAAGGATCCAGGTGACATGTGGGTAGAAAAAGTGAACTACCACAAAATGTGAACCACTGCTAGGTTTTTTCACTTTTACGCCCATGTGTCATCCCACACCCTGGTGCTTCAGTATCGCTACAGGAAATCTGCTTTGCTAATGATACTTTAATGTAGTATTGAACATGACAAATGAAATGTCGTGCTTGGTGGAAACTTTGGATATTTATAGGTCATATAAACTCTGACTTGGAAGTGAACCACTTACCAGTTCTTGAAAATAAAATGTAGATTGTTGCTTTCTAAGCAGAATATAGA
>JAOXJP010156491.1:0-12991 GCA_025762735.1 Platanus orientalis
TATATATATATATATATATATATATATATATATATATATATATATATATACACACACACACACACACTTAGGCCTGGGCCCTAGGCTGGACCAAGGTCAGCCCAAGCACACCCAAATTTAAGTTCTGGCTTACAATTGGGACTTGGGCCTAATCAAGCCTGAGCTAGGGCTAGGTCTTTATGAATCAAATTTTAGGCTAGGCTAGGTTGGGTTTGGCTGACCTAACCTTGTGCATAGCCTTAGGGCTGTGCACAAGGTCGGCCCAACAAAAACCCTAGGCGTGAAATTGAAATCAGATCTTATGTTTGGACCATACTCGGGCCCACCTTGGCCCGACACAAGGCCTAAGGTCCCGATGCTAAGGCCCCAAGGCTTGAATCCCATTATATAGATATATAGAGTTTTTATATACATTTTTACAGAAATATGTATTTTTAAATTTTTTAATAAATATGGATTATGTAAAAGGTTTGTAGTCCCATTTCTATGGATGGTAACTCAGGAGATTACCAAAATCAATAAATTGCTAATTGATATACCCCGTTGTCAAACCAATAAGGTACCACGTGGCACATCCTTTCTATATTTTTCTTTATCTTTATTTTTTTTGAAAAAAAAACCCAAAGAATCTCTCTCCATAAAATCTTAGAAGTTAGTAATTTGTTAATTAATCATTTTATTCCTATATTATATATTGTGATTTTTAATTTTAAATATAAAAATTATTACCTCTACACATGCAACTTTACTTTTTTAATATAGATTTTTAGTATTAATTCTTTAAATATTGAATAGTATTCTCCTTAAACACAGTAAAGTTAAATATTTTAAAGAAATTTAACTCTTATCTACATTATCCATGCAAATCGCATGGGTTCACTGCTAGTTGCAACTAAGGAACTAAAGCTAAAGTAGTATAGTAATGTAGACCCTAACTAAAGAGTAAAGACATAAAATAACAAAGCAAAATAAAAGGCACATGTTGCCAAAATGGGTCCACATGACCACTCATAAAATAGCACTAGAATATGTTCCAAACAGCTCTAGCCATTAGCTGGGGCCTATGTGACTCATCCACATCTCTACTCGAGCCAAATGGTAAGAGGGCCTCTTCTCCTACATTGGTAAGTCCTAAGGCTGCCACATGGAGTGATGTCCTCATCAATGTAACTCTATAAACAGGGACATAGTCTCCAACGACCAGATATGTTTTTGGTGAAGAAAATTTAGTCTTGGCGGAGGTGAAGCTTGGTCTTCTTCATCGTTCCAGTGGTTGGATCTGTGGGGATTCTGTGGTAAGTTGTTCCTGCTACAAGCTGTAGTAAGCTGTAGCTGCTACAGATCAGTTTTAGTCACTGGTTGCTGGTGGCGCATCTCCTTCTTCTTCTTCTCTTCTTATATTCATCAGTTTTAATTCTGAATTATTTTGATTTACCATTCTAGTTTTGTTGAAGTACTGTACGAGTGGTTGTTTATTTGATTTGTCATCTCCTACATCATCTACTAATCATCCTTCAATCAGAAATCATTGATATCTCTATTTGTTTGAGGGATTATTTTCTGACCTTTTAGAATTGCTGATTTTCTGGAATTCCAGTCAGCTGACCTTAGTTTTTCTAGTTTGAATTCTCTATGCTTATCCATTTGAATTGAAACTTTTCAGGCTCATCTGACAACCTTAGCCTGAATCCCAATCTGTTCTTTTCTGCTGTCTAGCAGAAATCTATAACCAGAATTAATTTCTGTTGATGAAACTTAGTCCTACACCTGTAGGTTGATTAACCCAGCTTAGTTTGGGTATTTCTAGTCAAAGTGGCCCCATTACCTGCAGGAATCACAGCTTTCTCAAGGCTGTTCTATATCAAATTTACAGCAATTTCTTCCCTCCCAATGTATTTACATTTTTATACCACTTTATTAAATGTGCTGCAATTTCTTAAAATTACTAGAAAAAACTGGACCAAGAACCAAGTTCCTATTATACTGCATTAATGACCCCTCAACTAACCTTACAAAATACAAAGCTTACTGATTCAACAAAGTACCCATAACATTAATGATGACAGCAAGTTCCCATGACTCCAATTAAAGATAATTAAGTTATTAACTACTTTCAGGAAATAACTTGAAATGCCCGTACTGCCCCAAGAATCCCAGCAGAGTTGAAAAGACCAAAAATACTCTGAACATGATTGGATCACTAAGGTCATGCACCTTTCCTATGTATTAGGAGGTGATGAACTTTCTTTCCAAGCCTACATACTTAACACAAGTAGTTGTCAAAGTGTCTTTCTTTGTGGTTGAGATGGTCCATTGTTAGTATCTTGTCCCTAATTATTATCAAGATGGAGGGCATTCTTTGAAAGAACTGAGGTTCCCCACAAGCTTTTCCCCTCGCCAGAATGGCTTAGAAACAGCACCTAGGTTCTCCATTCAAAGTCTTCTACTGAAACTTATGAAAGGAGCATATTCTTCTTCAAGCCAGGCTATGAAATTAAACCATTCTCTCAAATCCTTTCGTAGACGCTCCTACAAAAGGTGGGATGCAAATTCACTGTCACCCGCTTTGATGGTCTATAAGAACTTTTTTAGACATATTTTGGTCTATGAAAGCAATAAAAGCTACTTTAAGAATTCTTACCTGCACTATGGGTGCAATAGTTTTGCTCTTGTCTTGGATCTGTTCTAAGAAAAACAATGCAATTAACTTTACTGCTATGGTAGATCCTTATTGAAGTATTATGTATCTATCTCTAGTAGATATTCTCTTTTCAAATGCAACATGCTGCTTCACCATTATAATGGTTTCTATTCTAATTTTCATTATCTATTGATCTGTGTATATGACATATGTTTGAGAGCGGCACTGATTCTTTCTGCTTGTTTTTTATTTGTTTTATTTTTTTAGTAATCTTTCTGCATTCTTATAACATTTAATTTTGAATTTATAGAGCACTGTATTAGAAATTGACCTTGCAGTTATTGTGTTCTTTTGTCTTTATGTAGAAAGTTATCTGTAATTTGTTTTATGCTTATTTTTGCTCAAAACATTAAGGGCCAATATTGTATGCGATGTGTAATGTGTACTTCAAGTCATTATGGCTTGTGCTTGCTGATTATCAACCATTATGGTATAGGAACAATGCTTGATGGGGAGCCTATTATCAAATTACCACCAAAATCAGTGGTCTTGACGAAGGTAGATTTCTCTCCTGAGGAGCGAACCTTCTATTTGAACCTAGAAGCTGATTCACGCTCACAATTCAAGGTACCAATCATGCTTACTATTGCATTTGAAATTCAGGATTCTAAATGTAATTGAGCTGGATTTCGACTTGCAACTTGCAAGTATGTGGATGTTTTTACTGACTAGTTTATAATTGGTTTTTGGGGACCAGTCACCTCAAATATATTGTACATCTGAGGTAGAGTATACTCATTTGGATTGGCTTTACCGTCCTGACCTGAAACTTGAAGTATTTAATGTTTGTAGTGACCAATTTATTATAATTGTTGGCTTTTAGGGACCAGTTGTCCTAAATGTATCCCTTGCAGACAGTTCATGGTATTTTCAGAGGTGACTTATAGGACACACCTGAAGCACATGTTTTATAATGTGGATGCTGGACTATGTTTCATACCATGGTATCAAATGTCTTGAAATGTCTTATATGTCTCTTGACATATCTCCATGTCTACCAGGACCGACACGACATATTCCTACCTACATGAAACTTTAAGTACATTATAAAACTTCAATTTTCGGTCGACATGATGTACAATATTGACATGTTGAGTGAATATTCCCCTTTCACAATGTATTATTGCCTAAAGTCGATATTATGTTGTTATGTTAAAAAATTATACGAAAAATGATAGATTCCAAAGAAAGTAAAAGGAGGGTGAGAAAGGAGAAGAGAAGAAAGAAGAAAAGGAAGATAATCTACTTGGTCCCTTATATTTTTCTGGTTAGATTATAATATGTTTGTCAACCATTATGTATGCATGCGTACTTTTAAAGAATATTATAATATAAGTGTACTAAAAATAAGCTATAATTATATATTAAATAAGGTATCATTCCTAATGAATCTATTTGTTCCCTAATACTTGTGTAGTTAGATTAGAATATGTTTCCTAAGTTTCCACGATTTTTACGATATTTCTTTCCTACTTTTTCGATATATGTCTTATTTTGGCCTGACTGACATTTCCACCGACTCCAACATTTTGAACCTTGTTTCATACTTGCAAGGGTACATTATGAACATATGTTGATATATTCGAAACTGGTTAAACAAGCATGAGAATGCCTTTCAATAATGAAGCAAATTTTTTGGGCAGATTGTGCTATATACCATTTGTTGCAGTATGTGGAAGGAGTATGATAGAAGGATCTTTGAAGATTCTAGCTGATCGTAGTCGGAGATTCATGTTGACATTGACTGTTTTTCCTTAGAGAATGTCAAGCATGGATTTTGTTATAACTTGGAATTTTGTCATATTTGGAGAAGCAGAGTTGTAGCTGTTATTTGGGGGGATGTTTTTCCCTTGTTCTGTGAATTTACATCCTTTTTGCTCCCTTGTTGACATTGACTGTTTTTCTTTAGAGAATGTCAAGCATGGATTTTGTTATAAATTGAAATTTTGTCATATTTGGAGAAGAAGCAGAGTTGTCACTGTTCTTTGGGGGGATGCTTTTCCCTTGTTCTGTAACTTTACATCCTTCTTTTTGCTCCCTTAGTACAATTCTTACAGTTACTTGTCATACAAGAATAAACTAAAACATACAACAACAACAACAACAACAACAACAACAAACAGCCTTATCCCAACTATTTGGGGTCGGCTACACGAATCCTGTTCCGCCTTATCCCAGAAGCATACTAAAGCTGAAAATAAATAAACCCCTAACATATAACTTTTTTAGGGTAGAAAACCTCCAGCAACTAAGAAGATAATAGGAGATCTTCCTTAAGATGTCAATCAGCCCTTCCCCCCCCCCCTCTGACAGCTATTAACTCTTATTTGATTACAAACAGACCCTCCCCTTTTTCATATTATCAATTACCCCCTTTTGCGAACATGCCATGTTATAGTTTTTATTTGCTGTAGTCCTTAGCTGAAACATGGACCCCTTGATTATTCATGATCATCCATCTTCTTCTTGGTGACCCCATATGCTTCAACTTCATTTCCTCCTGGTGGGAAAGAGTTCGGCCATGAACTGTGTGATGAAGACCTTCGTGCGCTTGATTTTGAACATGGCACTACTGGTGATATTATTCTTTGGATGTATACAAAATTCTGCTCTCTATGATGCAAGACTCTGTTTGCAGCATCTTCCTTTTGTACATGGATGTGAAAGGAATGTGGCCATGCAGAAGACTGGAATTCATCTCAGATCCTTGTCTTCTAAATGTTGGGCAGCAACTGCACATGTGTCAACGAGCAAAGCCATAGTGACACCAAGCACATGATTGTCTTTATGGTCTAGATCATCATTAACAATATCATCAACCACGAAGCTGCCTTCCTCTTCAGACTTATCCTTTTCATCTTGTTTATTTTATTTTATTTTTTTGCTTCGAATGGTTGTTTATTATGAGGTACTATCATGGGTTCATCTTCCTCAATTACTTCATCCGGGACATCTTTGAAAGTTACTTCACCTAGCATGTCTTAAGAAGTCTTCGAAGAATTAATTCATACTTGCTGCTTAGAATACAATATTTTTCAGCTTCGTAACTGATATGAATCCGAATTTTCTAGTCATACTGTGATAGCTTATCATCTATCTGTAGAATTCTTCTAGTATAGACTCCTCCTAATTGCGCTTCACAATTTCTTGATATTGTTAGAAACTTCATAGCTGGTTGGATGAGGCCTCCCAACGATATATGTCATAAGACCTTGTTGGATTAGAACGATTTGCTCTGATACCAACTGATGCAGGATGGCTTACAAGCTTTGATGTGGATATTTCTCAGGGTCATATGATGCTTTGATTTAAAAGGGAGGTCACTTTTTGTAAGGGTATTATAACTTTTTAATTGGTTTTCTCGTAAAAAGGCTTAATGATGTTAGTACAATGACCGAAACAGTTCTGGAGCAAGTCTTCTAGCCAATGGGAAGTAGCACTAGTGATCACTTTCAGTATGAACTTTCTTCAAACAGTTAAAGTGCACAACAACCCACAAGTTGATATATCACCATTAGGAATCCTTTATCAGTCCACCAACACCAACAACACCTTAGAAGAGAGGCTTCAGCACATGTCTTTGACCAATAACCCACTAGGACTCAAAAATCAGCAAGTGTACCTCTTTTAGGAATTTGACCAAACACTTGGTGCTCAAATAACTCTACAACAGGATGATTTTGGACAACAGAGGAGTATCCGATTGATCAAAAGTGTTAGGATTTGATTTGTTTAAGCCCAAAACAGTGAGGGGTAATGAAGAAGGTTAACCGTAGGTTACTAGGAGTATGTCCTTTGAGAGAATTACCATATTAGGTAAGTAAATAGGCTGTTGGTCAGAATTCTTGACAGATTTCCAGATTTAAGAATGAGATTTAAATGGGATTTGTCTATGATTGTAATAAGACAGCAAGTTTGGACGATGGGGATTATGGTTTAAATACAAAAGTTGGGGAAAGGGGTCAGCTTATGGTGTCCAAATGGTAAAGAGTAAGTATGAGACTAAAGGGTGTGGTGTGAGGTGAGTTCTTGATGTTTCTTGATTTTTTTTTTGGGTTTTGTGCAGGTTGTGGTTAACCGTGAGATGTAAAAGGAGTTAGGGAAGATAGATTTTTGTGTGGAGAGCAAGGGAAGTGTGAGAGATGGTATGAGAAGGTTGCAGGGATGAAGTGAATGATGTAAGGATATGTTAATGGTAGTGGGCAGCAAGAAGAAAGCAAGAAAACCAGAAAAAATAAGAGGGAGGAGAAGAAGAAGAAGATAAGGAAGAGATAAGGTCTCTAGGGAAATCACCAACCCCTGCAAGAGAAATCACCAACTCTTGTTCTTTGTAGGTAGACTAAGGAGATTTCCAAGCAAGAACTCCAAGAGAAGCAGCCGGCTGTGAGAGAGAGGAGAGCAAGGCTTTCATGTTTTTTCTTTTTAAAATTGTGTTTTGACCGCCCTTCCCTTCTTCATATATATACTTAAAAAAAAAACTAATTACATTGTATCTAAATGAAAAAATTAGCTTAAATAAAATAGGTAAGCAAAATATAAAAAAAAAAACACCCTAATGTGCACATGCACTTATTCAACCAAAACAAACCCCTCTACTTTTAGATTTTATTCAACCAAAACAAACCCCTCTACTTTCTGATTTTGCACAAAAGGCCACAAAAATAAAAAATTATAAATATGCCCTTCATGAGGAAAAAAGCCTAAAAAACTTAAAATAAAGCTATAAAAACAGTAAATAAAGCTCTAAAACATGAAATAAAGTAAACCACGTGTCTTGTATTGAAAGGTGTCCACATGTGGTCCCACAATCATGGGAAAGTGGGCCCCACATGCCTCCAAAAATAGTAAGTGGCTCAAAATAGCTCCAGTTTTACTCCGAATCGAAGCAAAACTCCCCCCTTTTGATGTAACCCTTGTACACTTCCAAATTCTTCACAAATTGACCCATGTGTGGGTCCCACCTAGTTTTACATGTCGTCATCACTTAAAAGCCAATGTCAGTTTAGGTTTTTATTTATTTTGGGTTATAATCCCATAACTTACTTTTAACCCAAATTTTCCAATGCCAATATTTTCCCTTTTGGCTAGGTTTTGGTGTCTTTAGAAAGGTTATTCAGTTACCTTTCAAATAAAACCAAGATTTTGCATAACTGATGTGATTTTGGAAATTTGTGACCAAATTACTAAAGGGATATCAGCATGTGATGGGAATAGAATTTTAGTAAGTTTTATTTAATATGTTTTTAGGAAGTTTTAGCAATAGGTTTATTAGTTTCCAATTTCAGTAAATATTTTGATTTATTAGTAGGTAATACTTTGCAATTAAAGCAAGTATTGTTAGAGAGTTTAGGAGTTGTTAAATTATGTCCAAAATCTAGTTGCTAATCTATGTAATCTTTCAAACACCTACCCCAACCCCAATGAATAGAATAGAGTTGAGACTATTATTTTCTTCAAAGTTGGACTTTAGTTAAGGTTGAGGTTGGGCCTCCGTACACCATATGACTGGGTTGTTGGTGTCTATCTTCTTTGAATTTTTACGCTTTCTCCTACCTGATGCAGCCAATTTTTTTGGGCTAGTCTATGTGCCACGCCAGAAGAGGACCAGATTCAAAACTATGTAATTTACTTTTTTTTTTTTTTTTTTATAATATTTTTGTTGCATTAGAGAGGTAAGAAATAAGGCAAAATATTGCCAAGACTTTAAGAGCTTTAGGTGAGTTTTATTAGGTTTTTATTTTTATATTAGAATTTTAGAGAATGGAGCTCACAAGGATTGATGATCGTGTATAAGTTTTAGAGTCCTTTTTGAACTTTAGAATTTGATCCTATGGGGCCCACATAAAGGCAGGATCGGTTTATGAATGTTTCCCTTAACAAACGCTCATCACTGCTCCTTGTAAGGGGTGGACACATCAGCGTTGAAAAGTAATTTTCACTTTTTTTGGGGGCCGTATTTTCACTTTTCGGCGCTGATGTGCCCGCCGCTTGACAAGGAGCAGTGGTTAGCATTTGTTAAGGTGAGCTTTTTTTATCCATTCACCATAAAGGCTGTACGACAGACGTGGAAAATCTTCCAAAATTATGTGATATTTTAAATATTTGGTGGGGTCCACCATACCAAATCGCGAGCTAAGAATATTCTCACATATTTTGTGGATCTTTGACTCATGTGGGGTCTACTTGCCTAGTCAGCAAGTTAAGGAGATTGGAAACTAAATATTACTTCTAAAGTTTAGGAAAGTTACAAATTAGAAATTCTAGATTTTAAGAATTTATTTACTACCTTCTTTATTTTACAAGTTGTAAGCCTATTTAAAGGAATGTGGCTATAAATAAAATTCAGTGAAGTTTATGAGCAGCTTGTAATTTAACAGCAGATAAGGCTTTAAACAGAGCGGAATGGCGTAACAGGATTCATGTAGCCGACCCCAAATAGTTGGGATAAGGCTGTTTGTTGTTGTTGTTGTTGTATGTGAGTGTGCTTGAGGTTGCGATCTCCCTCTCTCTCTTGGGTATCGAGACAAGGTCTCCCCTCTCTCCTACTTCCCTCTTCTCCATGTGAGGTAAGTCTCTTTCTTTCTTTCTTCTCTTCTAATCTCTCTTCCTTCTTATTTTCTCTTCTCTATTATTTCTTCTATCTTGCTTTTCTCTATATTTATTCATCTTCTCTTCTCCTGTCCTGCATCACTACCCCTGTTATTAGTGCTGTGCTGTGCTGCTGATCCACACTCTGCAGCTGCTTTTATCAAGGGTTTTGAAGCCTGCAACAAACCACATGACTGCTGTTAGAATTTCCTTCAACTAATGTTGTATTCTGATTTGAGTTTTAGTATTGTTTATATACTTTTAAGTATCTGTTTGGTCTGATATTTATTGGTTTAACTCCTACTCCTTTGATTCATAACTTTGTTAAGTTGCAGCTCCTTTGATTAAGCCTATTCTGAGTTGATAATACTTCCTAATGCTATCTAGAATTTCCAGATTTGAATAAACCTCATATTGAATTTTCATTTAACCATTATTTGTGGATTGTTTCAAGCCTATATTTCAGTATACCTTGGGCCCATACCTGCAAGACTTCAACAGCTTTACAAGCTGTCCTGCATCAAGCCTATGCAAACTGTGGGTTATGGGCCCCAAAGTTTAGAGTCCACAAATAGGTGACAATAGGACCAAACGTATGGATGGTTCGAGCAGTCCAACAGAATTTTAAAAAATTTCAGATTCTGGACTATTTAGAAAGGGGATGTTCAAATAGAATGATACTTAACACGCGGGTAGGGAAATATACCAAGAGTAACCCCTCGAAGTTTTGGCCCAAATCGACCTCTGTAAGTATATAAAATAAGTAAAACTCAGGTCCGAGTTTATATGTCCAACAGAATAGAATATAAACCACCAATCAGAGTATAACTCTAGGGTTCAACAAGTGAGTGGAACATTAGTATGAAAATGGATATAAGGTTTTAGGCAATCAGCAACTTGGAGGTTTTATAAAGAAATATAAGATGATAGGTGTGATATGCTGATAGGGTTAAAGCAGAAAATTAGAGATGAATAAACCCTAGAAAAGGCAAGAGAAAACAAATATAGGTATTAGGGTTCCAGCACTAGTGCAATCAGGATACTTAAGATCAGTAGTGCAACCGTATGATTGATCTAATGTTAGATATGGAAACCTCCTATTCCTCCTCGGGTTAAAGCCTTCGCATGAATTGTGGCCCTAAATTTCTTCAAATTGGTGTGTGCTTTGTACAAGATATGGCAAGTTCGGAAGCCACTTGTTCCTTCATTGTAAATTCTCAAGAGTAATTTGGGATTACTTCTTCTCTAATCTCAATTGTTCTTGGGTGATGCCAGGTGAGATGAGGGAGTTCTTTACTCAATGGAATGCTTGGGGATTGGGTGTTTGTGGTAGATCTTTTTGGGCTTGTCTAATTCATTCGATTGTGTGGGTCGTTTGGAAAGAAATAAATTTATGGATCTTTGAGGGGAGGGCCTAAGAGTTGCAATGAGGTCATTGACTCTATCATCTGCATTGGGAAGTTGGGAGTTGACTTTTAGTCACTAAGAAGTTTGAGGGGCTTTCTTTGTCTGGGTTTGTGAAAGACTGGGTGACTTCCATTTCTCTCAACTCTCTTGTGATCGGTAAGACTCTTTTGGATTGGCAGCCCCCCACCCTTAGTTTCCTAAAGCTTAATTTTGATGGGTCTCTAAAGGAAATCCTGATGTAGGATAGCAAAGACAAACTTAAAGAACCCAAGAACTAACTTTAGGGACACCCCAAGGCACTTGAATGTTTACAAAGAAAGCTAAAGAATGAATGAGGGTATTAAATTGGAGAGATTATGAAGAATAGAGTCAAGAAAAAAAAAGGAGAAAAGATAGGAAAAAAGTTTGTTTTAGGAATTCTGGAATTTCAGGGGCAGAGCCATAAAATTACAAAAATACCCCTGGTCGTGCCTCAGAAAAATCAGAAAATTTTCAGGGTGTTAGATGACTATCTAAGGTATCACCATACAAAATTTCATTAAATTCTGATACCTCTAGGTATATTAAATTATAAGAAAATCAGGTCAGCACAGTTCATTCTAGAAACCAGTAAATAGAGAAAGAAAGATTGATCAAGAACTAGGCTAGATCAAAGGGGAATTTAAAGAAACTTTATGGATTAGAAAGGGAACACATGGGAGAGAAAAACCCTAAAAACTAGAGAGAAGGGGAAGAATAGGGTGGCGTTTTTAACATTAATGGTACCTAGAAAAGCTGTTAAAATCAAGAATAAGCTCTCATTTAAATACTAAAAGCTCAGAATTTTTGCAACAAATCAATAATGGAGTTTAGAGACTCAAAAGAAGGAGAAGATGTGGAAGAAAACCTTATCAAATAGTGGAGGAAAACCCCTCTTTTGATGCCTGTGATTTGGCTTAGACAAGTTGCTCCAAGAACCAATCAAAACCTTCTTGTTGGATGGCAGATTTCAGAAATCAAACTCCTTATATTTGATGATTGTGATCTCACAATAATAGAGAGAGATTGAGGGAGGAAGAAGAAGGAGAAGAAGAAGATGCTGTAGAAGAATAGAAGAAAATGTTGTTAGAAGAAGAAGATGAAGAAAAGATAGGGACAATACCCTAGGTGGGCCCACAGCTACACCCAAGAAGAAGGGAGTGGATAAAGGGTCTCAACCCAACGGACTCATTTCAATTTTCAATAATCCATAACCTACTTTATTTCAGTCATGTGATGCTTATAAATAGACTTACAACTTTTCAAAATAAAAATAGACTCCTAAGACCACTAGGACAACTAATCTACTATGACTCATAATACTTAAGAGGCTAAATAGAACTTGACTCCTAACCTTTCCCTATGGCTGTCGACTAGCCCTCTTTTAACCTTATTTTGATTCTTTTAGAACTCCTAAAATAACTTATAAGTCCGTGGCATAATGCCTTATTACAAATTAACCCAAAATTAAAAACAAAAACAACCCTAAGAAAGACGAGGAAAGATCCTAAACTACTCCAGCTGATCTGACTCGTCCAAGGCTCCTTCCTTTGGGCTTAAATCTAACTCTCTTGTTTGGGGTACATACAAAAGGTGCTTTATGTTGTCCGCATCAAATCCGGGGTTGAGTGGATTTGGATGTGTTATTCGGGATTGTCAAGGGCTAATCACTCGTGTTCTAGCCGGTCATCTTGGTTATGGTGATTCCACTAGAGCATAGGTGATGGAGCTGCTTATGGGTTTCCATGAGCTCAAAAAGCTTGGGGTTTCCCATGTTTGTGTTGAGGGTGATTCAAAGGTGGTTATTGGTCAAGGCTTGGGTCTGAGTTTTGGGTATTGGAAATTCGCAAATCTGATCCATGAGATTCGGGAGTTGGTGGTCTCCTTGGATATCTCCTTTCTCCATGTCCCGAGGTCCCAAAATGCTTTGGCTGATAAAGTTGCAAAATGTGGGTTCGGCAGTCATTTTCGCTTCTAATGTAATGCCGAAAATCCTAGACTGAAGCCGTTGGGCTTCCTTCTTGTTGTATTATTATTCTCCTTTCTTTTGCTCAATAAAGTCATTGTTTATTTAAAAAAAAAAAATCGATCCAATGTGCAGCCGAGTTGTTGGATGCTCACTTGATTAAGTAATAAAAAAAAGAAGAAGAAAAGAGGAAGGACTAGTCCAACTATCGCAAGGGATTCCAGTCCAACTGTGGAAGGTATGAATGAAGTCCAACTTTTGTTCAAAACTCTAAAAAGAAGCAAAAGCTTTAATTCGGGGGGGGGGGGGGG
>JAOXJP010156502.1:0-12991 GCA_025762735.1 Platanus orientalis
ACTGATATCAATACTTTTGACAAGAATTATTATGCATGAGCTACACCGATCTTAAATCTATTGTTTGCTATGATTTTTGATATATTGATTCTAGACCAAAAATAATAACACCACTTAAAACCTTTCTAGTAACTATATTGTTTAATTTCTATTTATAGAATAATTAAAATGATTTATTTTTTAAACATGATAAAACATATATTTATATAATTAGTTTTTTTTTGGAGTATGTATAAGTTAGATATGTGCTACGAAAACTATTGTATAACTTTGTTATATAAAGTTTGTTTACAAAATGACTATATAGTTATTTGAGTCCAGAGTGAGTAATCACGCTCAACATAGATTGAAATATTCATAACAATTCACATCAAAAATTTCATAAGTTTTATAATATTCCGAAACATTCTAGTGAAATTTTCATTAATCCTCATGATGAAAAATCCATCAAAATCGAAATTTTGAACATTGGATAGGTCTAGAGCTCAAACCTACATCTTAACATTAATTTTTTTTTAAAGTCATGGGCCAGCCCGAAACCCAGCCCAAGGCCTGATCAATTAATTAGGGTTGGGCCTGGGCCTAAGTTTAATAAAAATTTACAAGTCCAAACCCCAGCCCGAGCCCTATGTATAATTATAGGGCTGAGCTTGGGCATACCATGGCCCGGCCAGAGCTCGGTCCATGCCCACCCCTACTTTTAACCCACTACCCACCTATAATTGATCCTAGTTAAGTAAAAATTTCATTTACTCTCTACCCCACTTGTACTCTTCCTCTCTGCATAACCCCACCCCCACCGTCGGCAAAATTGTGTTGTTGGGATGAACCCAAATCGACTGAAATGGAACATTGTAAGTATTTTTTATTCTAATTTAAGTAATAATTTTTTAATGGTCATTGTGCCACTGTTGGCAAGTTTTTCTTTCTTTCTTTCTTTTTTTGGTCTAACATTTGGGGACGCTATCACAGCTAATGAACATGATCCTTGACTAAGAAGAACTGCTGTAGAAACCTAAAAAATGTGCGAATGTAAACAAAATAAGACACTCACCACACTCATATTTGTGAATGGAAAATCACATTCTCATTCACCCACAATTAAAGGATTTCAAGCATTCACTTTCACCCCAAAAGTATGCACAAATGCACTATTCACATTCCCACATTGCGGAAGCCAGAAACTGAAATTCGATTCTATCTCTTCTTGGGGTGGTTATTTTGGATAACCATGACTCTTATGAGTTCCTAAGTGCCCAGAAGATGGAAGAAGGTGGATTCTCACATAAAAGAATCACTTATATTTTTGGGATACAAATTTGCAGAATCCCACTCCAACAAAAAAAAATGTTATGGAAGAGATAGAGTTCCTTATCAACAATGACTCTTCTCTAACTCATTTCAGTGCTTATAAATACCTAGAAAAGATCAACACGTAGATAGATATATACAACTACATAGAGATACAAACAGATAGAGAGAGAAAGAGTTTTAGAAGTTGGAAAAGCTCTAAAGACTCACCGTAAGGCAAGCTATGACCATCCCTTAAAGGTTTGCAAGTTACCTCTATTCCAAAAGAGGAGGGAGCACGCCCATTTTACCTCTACAATCTCCCTGAGGAAGACATCATAGGAAGCTTAAGGATGAATCAAGTTATGGATGGGTAAAACTTGTTGGTGTATGAACAAGTGTGATCACATATATTTATAAAATAATATCATCTTCTCTCATCCTTTCTTCTTCTCTACATTCCTGGAACTCTATCCTATAATACAAGCCGAGAAACTTAGAGTTTATTAGAGGTTAGAAATGTGTTAAACAACTATAATTAACAAGTCTATCAGATTTAGAGTTTTAGTGCCCACATATAAAATAATAAACTAGCCTCTAAAATGGCTAGGTAATTTGTTCAATGGATTTTACCTTATATCAAAGGCTCAAAATTTAGTGTTACAAATTTCTGGCACGCTCGGTGAGACGTCACTTTCCTCTCATCTCTTTTTAAGTTCTGTTGTACTGATGGGTGTTTTCTGCTTTTATAGGTATCTCAATAGAGTTGCAACTGTGGAACCCTCTGCCGGTTTATCACAACTCACAAAGAAGACATGGGTTGAGGCTTTGGTCTCCCCACCACCACCCATTCACATGGTTGAGGCTTCGATCTCCCAAAGTTCACCAATGGTTGAGGTTCTGGTCTCCCAATAGAAGGTTGAGGCTTCGGTCTCCCTAACTTTGCTAGGTGTTGAGGCTTTGGTCTGCCCCGGGCAATGGTAGCACTGCTTGTGTTGGTTAAAAATAGCAAGCCTAATATTAAACCAAGAGGTTATGCCCCTCAAATCACTTTGAATAATTTAAGGAAATAGTGGATACCTAAGGTTGAGTTAAACCTTCACTCAAAGGCCATTAAAACCTCTAGAAAATGACAAAATATTGTCTTGGGCAGGGTCCAAAATTTTATTCACCGCAGCTAAAATGCGTGAACAAATATGAATATTCACATTCACCGGTGCCTAAACCTACGAATAATGTGGAAAATTCTCATTTGCGGTGAAACACTCACGGTCGCAGACAACACCATGCATGGAGGAAGGGGAAGTCTTGGATGTCTAAGTTTGAAACTAATATGCAATTACCCGACTCCATTTGCCTGGAAGAGTTCTAAGCCAGTGACCTTGGTTTGCTCACAGACCCTTTGCTGCAAACATCTCTCATGAATGAGAATGTATTTTACCATTCACATAAGAAAGTACATTCACGAAAGTGACATTCGTGTAATGCTGTTGTGGTGAATAAACAAAAGGTTTTCACATTCGCACACAACCAGTATGAAGAAAATTCTCATTCATGAACATCTATTGGCGTGAGTGGGATTTTCCATTCACCACCAGAGAACCAGGATTTGACTACAATCAACATTACTCTTATAGGGGTTCCCATAATACTTAGGGACTAGGTAGAAGAACAAGCTATCAACCAGAATGAGGCATTCAAGCCACCTGGCCATAAAAGAAATTTGCATAACAAGAAAAAGAAATCTAAGGCAGGAACCACTAAAAGCCATGCTCAGCCAAAAGAATTGCAACAGGGTAATGTGACCACCCAAATCCCACATGTACAACACAACCGGGAGCACAGTTAGGCAAGGGTAGAGTTCAAGAACTCAATGTTGTTAACCGGATTCCAATCACTCGGGGGGCTTGAAGAAAGTAAACCACCAAAAAGAAGGATGTTATCCCCTGATAAAAAACAAAAAATGAATATTACTCAAAGGCAAAGGGCTAGAGTGCACAAGTTCTCTTACGTGTAACTAGAGCTGGGGAATATGAAAATCAACGCAATACCACCATGGGCACATCCACAAAGGGGCGACCCTTCCTTTCCTCCTACACTAAAAAGGGTTCAAACTATACACCCTACATCGGCAAGGGCAAAATATTCAGGTCTACTTATGACTCCCCAATAGCGGTAATGTTCGTCGGAGCAAAGAAAGATGCCCCTGTCAACACCCCGAGTCCTTTTGGTTCGAGACCATGAGCTTTTAACTCTACTGGTATAATGACTAGAAGTCAACTGGCAACAAGTGCTAGGACACCTAGAATATCCTCAAGAGGGCTGCCAATTATTGGGAGGGGTCTTGCAACCTCTCTCGTTATGTTCCATCATGATGATAGTCCTTACACCACACGTAGGACTTCTTTGATAGTCAACGTTACCTCTACCTCACAAGGACCTGAGGTGATGATAGTAGGATCAAGAGGAGGTCAAGATCTACCTACTGACCCTATGACACATGTAGAAAATGTAGACGTCAGGGAATACCGTTTTGACTCCAAAGGGAAACACACTACAATCGTAAAATGGCGAGCCTAAGTAGAAAGCTGGGATCATTGCTTGGCTACCCAAGACATTGCTATAGCAGAATTAAAGGCCATGCTTGAGTAATTCACACTTGAACGACTGGGCACAGCCTCGCCAAATCATAATCTTATTACAGCAGAATCAGCAAGGCTGGCTGTCCCTAACCAAATGCAAGAAGGGTATCCTCATTACACACTAGAGTATGCCTTTGCCACCTTGCCAGGAACTCCTTTAGTTGTGAGTGTTGCACCCATCATACTTATTCCACAAAGACCATTCGCACAGGGGTTCCCACAAGGCCCACACCCACAGGGACCTCGTCAGGCTGCTCACCATCAATAAGAACCATCCTCATATGGACCTACACCTCCCTAGACATATGGCTACAATGCATATGCACAACCCCTTTACATGCAACAGGGCCCATACATGCATCCAAATGTGCCCATGATGGACCTAATTATATGTGGGGGATGATGACTGAGATGCTCAATGGATATAAAGACTAGGAATCTGTGAGTACATATACAACCGGGAAGCCATACCCTCCACATGTGGATGCGATATCTTTTTTGCCAAAATTTGTCCAGCCTCATTTGAAGACATTTAATGGAACGACATGTTTGAAGCAACATATTACTAATTTCGAATCCCGGTGCAGTGTTATCACCCAACAAGGTGAATTATTGTTAAAATTGTTCTAGTCTCTATACAGGGCTGCTTTCATGTGGTATTTAAACCTGAAATCCTATTCCATTCTAGATTGGGATTTGATGAAATGAGCATTCGTGTAACAGTTTCATGGCATTTATAGGTCTGTGAAACTATATGAATTGACTAATAAGAAGTAGCAAGACAACGAGTCAGTGGTGGACTTTAGTAACAGATGGAAGAATATGTCTTATGCTTGTGAGAATGAACCTCCCATCAAAACACTCATTGAGATGTGTTTGCAGAATATAGCCTTCGAGCTTTCTCTTTACCTTATAACACATAAATACTCTTGGTTCGATGATTTGATATCCAAGGCGTCTGCTTTGGAAAGAAGATTGTTAGACCACAAACATGAAAGACAAGAAAAAATAGTAGTTAACAAGATGGAATCCACCATGGTAGGCACTAAAAGGCCACCCACTAAGATGAAAATTAAACATACTACGGAGACGACTAAACCAGTAGAGCAAAAAGCTCCTCCTAGAAGGCTAAGCATGAATGAACGGTAGGAAAAGACTTATTCATTCCATCTTGATGATCTAGAGAGTCTCTTCAAGCAAATAATTGAATCTTAGGATATCATACTCCCTGAGTCCAAAAGACTTGCAGAAGCTGACAAAGTCAATGACCCAAAATATTACAAGTATCATCGCATCTTGGGCCATACATTGCAAAACTATTTTGTGTTTAAAGACAAGCTTCAAGAATTGATTGATAATAACATTATGGAATTGGATGCAGACATAAGGGTTACAACCATTAATGCTATCTTCATTGATGAGGATATGGATAACCTCATGAGTCCTCAGGACAATGGGGACGACTAGGTCACATTAGAGAGCAAGATGATAGGGAAGAGAAGGCTCCATGCCGCTAAAATGAGAACACAATAAACACATAGCCCTCCTAAACGTGCTAAAAAAAGTCCTCTCTGCTTGGATGAAGTAACTAAGAAGGAGGCCCCTAAAGTCAAAGTCTCCCAACCATTGCTCTATGAGGACAACTTATTAGAACAACCTTTACTAGTGTTGGTTACTTTAGAAAAGTTTATGCCTGAAGATTTCCTCTAGCCTCCGGTCACCACTTGTAATATGGCGTTGATTGTATGCGATGGTAATCCCCACCCACGTAGGGAATTGCATCTAGCACCAATACTGCATGGATCAACAATAGTAATTGATTGGCTGCAAAATAGAAGATCACTATAAAAGGGATAACCATTCCAATGACAGTATATAGATACATTGCCGGTGGTATCTCCATCGCATTAACAGGTTTTATATAAGACCCTCTATTACAGTCTGCGAGAATTACCCATTTACCTATGACACCTTGGAAACGTACATACTTTCGGAATGTGTTAACCCTCTAGGCTTTGAGGTTCCACTGTTCACCACTTTCTCAAATGAAAGCTCTCAATGCTCACATCGTCACCTATTTAAGTTCGTGATATCATGTAGAGAGGTAATACACAATGACAATTTGCTATTGCGATTATTCCCACTCTCATTGGATGGTTCACCATTAGATTGGTACATGAATTTGACATCGTAAAGTATACCTTTTTGGGGCCACCTGATTGAAATGTTTATCTATGAATTCATGAGGTCTGGCATGTAACCATATGATCCTTGGAATATGGATCCCTTAAGACAACCCCCTCAACAATAGACATATGAAGCATTCAAGGGAACCTTTAATCAAATTATCACATAATTTCTGGATTCCCGATAGTTTGGCGAAACAAGGCAACCTATTAGATAGGAGGTATATCTTACTCAATTCCCATAGGACTATCAGCTCCCTTCACTCACATTATACACAAGGGACGGGGATCCCCATTTCCATACTGGCTATTTCTTATAAGAAACTGGTTTGCCAACCATAGCCCATGAACTATTGTTACAGCTTTTCTTAGTTTCCTTGGACTTACATGCTTTTAACTGGTACCTGACTCTACCATCTTGCTATGTTTCTTCATGACCAATGCTCATTGATCGCTTTTATTGCCAACAAAGAGCATATAGACATGATCTTTAGTATATACAAAGTGTAGTATATTTCCTGCCTCAAGATTAGTGGGATGTCGACATGAATGTCAGTGACTCCCCGACTTCGGCCGATGAAGATGATGATGCCCCAAATCTATGGCATACCTGGCATCATGATGTAGCCCTATAAGATATGTCACCCTTAATCACGGACTCAAATGGCTCTAGTGATAGTGATGATTCTAGCTTCACCACCGCATCTCAGAATTTCTCTAAGGATGAAATGTTTGCTTATCCCCAGGTAGAGACTTGTAATGTTACCAAACTTAAAATCACTACCCCGGTGGAGGGACGTCAGCCATACTCCCAATACGTCAATCAAGTCAAGTTCCAATCTAGCAAACAGATTCTCCTATGGGGTCCTATAGCTAATTAATAAGCTGATGCAATGAAAAAGACATCTATAGAAGCCGAACACAACAAAGTTATCAAGAGGATGGAAAACCCCATCCCAAATGATGTGATGGCACACCTCAAGAAGTTTCTGCCATTGTTAACTATTTATGATGCTCTTCGTCTGTCACTAGAACTCAAGGCTTCTATGGTGTATAGATTAATCTACATAGACGAGTTTGCCACAAATGATGAAATTGCTAGGGCTTCTTAGCAGACAGCAACACGAGAAGGACTATGTATGCTCACAGTCACTTTTGAAGGCACTGATTGGTATTCCGATGATCCTAGCCATAATAGACCATTATTCATCATAGGTTTTATTGATAATCGACTTGTGTCTAGAGTAATGATTGATGGTGGCTCAGTAGTCAACATACTTCCAGCTAAAACCCTAGACTACTTGGGAGTAGATCCAACACAACTCAAGCCCAGTATGCTTGTTATCTAAGGCTTTAATCAAAATGAGTAGTGTCCTCTCGGCTCAATTATGCTAAGGATAAAGTTTGGTCACATAGAAGATTGGACCTCCTTCTACGTAATCAATGCAGACACTGCTTACAACCTCATCGGTCGACCATGGACGCACAAATTCCATGTGGTCCCCTTAACATATCACCAGTGCATCAAGTACCCCTAGTAAGATATGTAGGACACCATAATAGTTGGTAATAATCCCTTCCAAATGGCGGATGCTTATTTTGCCAATGCCATGTATTATCAGAAGATTGATCCCCAGTAGATAACATATGATGTCTTAGGGAAAAACAATGAAAGTAACATCAAACCCCGAAAGCTTAAGGTAAGGAATGGTGTCAAAGTTGCTAAGGACAAACTCACACTGTTACCATATTTAGTAGCACAAAATTTCATCCTCTTGCTAGCACATTTGTCAAGAGCAGGGATAGATCCTTATCGGGTACCTTTCATTTTTCTACCTGAAGGTCCTATCCAGTCCATGGACCATTTGGGCCCTATATTAGAAAGAGAACTCAAAGACCTAGACAGTCTGTTGCCACATATGAAGTTGGTCCCTCAGCTGCTCTAGAACTCTGGCTTCGACTAGCAGGGGAAATGGAAGAATTCTTATAAGGGCAAGGAAGTTCTAACCTAATAGTTTGAGCATCTAGTCCTCCACTCCAAGAATAAAGATGACACAAGAGGGTTGGGTAGGAAACCCACAAAGTTGAAGGTTTCTTCTCATGTAATAATGACATATAGGATTGACTTACTAAATGATGCTCCCTTTGAATGCTTGTTTTCAGAAACACAATTGCTACCCTCTAAAGATTTTATTATGGGGCCAGTGATGCCAGCTCCTCTAGAACTCAAAGACGAAGGTCAAACAATAGTAGACGACCTGATTGAAGTGAACCTAGGAACAGAGGAAGACTTCTGCCCCACTTTCATCAGTGCACGCCTTTCCTTAGAAGAGCAGACACAGTATCTCGAATTCCTAAGGCAGAACTGAGATGTGTTTACTTGAAATTATTATGAGATGCTAGGACTAGACCCCAACGTGGTTGTTCATCATCTCTCTATCGACCCATCTCAGTAGCCCATTAAACAACATCCCCGTAAGGCCAGACATGATATCGCCAACAACATAGAGGGAGAAGTGGAGAAACTGCTTAAAGCCAGGTTTATTAGGGAGGTTCGATATCCAAAATGGCTCACTAATGTTGTGCTTGTACAGAAAAATAATGGTTAAATCAGGGTGTGCATTGATTATTGGGACCTTAACAATGCATGCCCAAAAGACGACTTCCCTCTACCACTCACAGAGTTACTGGTAGATGCTACCATGGGGTATGAAGCTCTCTCTTTCATGGATGATTATTCGGGATATAATCAGATCCAAATGGCTCTAGAGATGAAGAGGCTACTATGTTTCGTATGCCAATTGGAATATTTTGTTACAGGGTCATGCTCTTCAGTCTAAAGAATGCCGACGCCACTTACCAGAGGGCAATGACCTATATATTCGAGGACCTATTACATGATGCGGTTGAATGCTACATTGATGATTTGGTAGTAAAAAAGAAACTCAGGTAGCACCACATCACCGATCTAGACTGGGTCTTTCAATGGCTTCATCGTTATAATTTGAAAATGAATCCTCTCAAATGTGCTTTTGATGTATCATTAGGGCTATTTCTAGGATTTATCGTCCGACATAGGGGAATCGAAATAGATTACAAAAAAATTTCAGCTATAGTCAAGATGCCAACACCACGAAACATATATGAACTTAAGAGATTGTAGGGAAGACTTTCATATATCCACCAGTTCATTTCAAATCTTTCAGGACATTGCCAGCCCTTTTCATGCCTAATGAAGAAGGGAGTTCCTTTTGTATGGGATCAAGCCTGTCAAAATGCTTTTAACAATATAAAACAATATCTGTTGAATCTACCAATACTCATGAGCCTGACTCCGGGCAAGCCATTACTATTATACGTAGCGGCTATGAAATCATTTCTTGGGGCATTGTTGGCCCAACACAATGAGGAAGGTAATGAGCATTCTCTTTATTACCTCACCAGGACGATGGTCGGTGTTGAGCTAAACTACTCCCCAATCGAAAAGCTCTGTTTGGCTCTGGTTTTTACACTACAAAAGATGAGACATTATCTCCTTACCATGATAGTACACCTTATATCAAGGGTTGACCCATTTAAGTACATCATGACTCGTCCCTTAATGCAAGGGCGTATTGCTAAGTGGGCTGTCCTTCTCTCAAAATTTGACATTCACTATGTTCCACAGCGTGCAGTCAAAGGTGAAGCTTTAACAAATTTCCTAGCTGTGGATCCAGTACCTGATGATTCACCTCTCCAAATGGAATTACCCAATGAGAACATTATGCACGTTTAGATAAAGAAAGACTGGGAAATGTTCTTTGATAGAGCATTTAGAGGACCTTCTGCTGCCTTGGGAGATAATATAGAAAAGTCTTCAGGGATCGACATTATTTTTGTCACCCCAGATAATGACATCATTATGTACTCTTTCACACTGATAGATGGACACTCAAATAACAAAACTGAGTATGAAGCCTTGATCACAGGACTTGAATTGGCTTTAGAAATCCCCATAGATGACCTTACAATTTATGGAGACTTAGAGCTTATCGTCCATCAAATAAACAGTCTTTACCATCTCAAAAAGCCAAGCCTAACACCTTATTTTCAAAGGGCTAAAGATTTGACCAAATTGTTTAGGAGCTTGCAAATACAGCATGTCAGAAGGGACCATAACGGGCAAGCCGATGCACTTATTAGCCTGACAACATCTCTTACGCACCCAAAGGATGATTATTTAGTCATCCACATCAGAGAAAGAAAGGTTGTCACCCCATTTGCTGCAGAAGAAGATGTCCTCCTTGTTTGCGACACCAAATTGCAAAATGGTGATGCATAATGTATGAATGGTAAACCAACCTCGAAAAATAAAGATTGGCATGAGCCCCTAATTCAACATCTCATGGATAGAAGGGAGCCATCCAACCCTGTCAAGCGTGCTGAAATAAGACGACGAGCCCCTTAGTTTACTTTACATGGTAATCAACTATATAGGAGGTCACTTGATGGCATTTTGTTGCATTGTCTATTAGCCAACGAGGCTAACATTGTGATGAATGAAGTACATGCTTGCGTGTGTGGTGAACATCAGAGTGGCCCTAAGCTCCAACACCAACTAAAAAGACTTGGCTACTACTAGCCAACATTGGTGGTCGATTGTATTTAATACGCCAAGAGATGTCGCGTTTGCCAACTACACAACGATTATGGCCATGTACCCGCTGAACCACTACATACTACCTCCTATTCATGGTCATTTTCTAAATGGGGAATGGATATAGTGGGACCCATTACTCTAACTTCTGCCAAAGGGCACCGCTACATTTTTGCTACAATAGATTACTTCTCTAAGTGGGCAGAGGCTGTTGCCCTGAGAGAAATCAAAGCTTTTGACATTGTCTGGTTCGTCAAAGTCCACCTTATATAAATGTTCGATGTCTCTGATCGTATAATTACGGACAATGGGCAGCCATTCATGAGTTCATCCCTATACCAACTCATGGAAAAATACAACATCGACCTGGAGCATTCTTCATAATACTATTCTCAAGCTAACTGTCAACACCCAAATTTTGACTCAAGTCATGGGATAACATAAGGATAGCATAACAGTGTTTAGGAATCAAGACTCTAAGCACTCTTGGCTTAGGAAGAGCAAACCTGGACTCTAGAAGGTAAGACACTTCTAAAGAAGTCTTTCCAGATACTTCAATCGGAATCGAACTAGTCAAAACACCTCATTATAGCCTAAAAAGCATTATTTTAGGACAAACCCTAAACTCACTCAAAAGCACCATTGAAACTTTGAGGGTGCACATTTTAGAACCCCATTCAAGTCATCAATATATTTTTCACCTCCTGTAAGCCTTTCTCTAGTAAAGCTTTATAGTTGAAAAAATTACCATTTTACCCTTCTACCTTCAAAAGGCTCAATACTCACTATTTGTCATCCAGATCATTGAATTTCTTTATCTACATAAGCCTTCTTGTCATGAAGATTCACACAAAAAATTCACATTTTCACATTTTTTTGACCCGTGGGCAAAAAATTACCATTTTTACCCTTTCTACTCTGAGAATGACCTCTAGACCCTCAAAAGACCCCTAGAGCCTCTTCTATGGTCCAAATGGTGTAATTTCAGAACCTATACATCCCTGAGCCTCTCTTCTTCAAAGGACTCATCACAGTGTAGACACTGCTCGAGAACGGCAATAGCCAATTTCTCAATCTATGATAACCTTGACCAGGAAATGATCCTTGATAGAGCTCTCAGAAACTCATCTGATCTCCGAATCTAGCAAGGTCAATCGTCATATCTCGGCCTCAGTCTTAGCTTCAAATCTTTAGGTCTAAGAAGAGAATTTCAAAGTCTCAAACCTTTGAGAAATCTCAAATCTTCCCTAGAAGGTTAAAAAGCTCACTTCCCGCTTTTTGCTCTTATGGAGCTTGAAAATTCTTTAGATCTCCAAATCAATATCAGTTGGTGTCCATTTCTTCAGAATCTTGAGACCTTCAAAAAGCTGTCAAAGGAGCCAAGGCTTCTGTAAGTTCTATCTACCAAGATTCCCTCAAATACTCCAAGAAGCATGACAAATCAAGTCTAAAAATCAAGTGCTCGACCAACTCCCGAGAGCGCATAAGAAATCAGAAATTCAGATAGTTAGAGGCTATACCACTATAAATTTAGAACCTTGAAATTATCAGGCCTACACCAATTTATAGAAAATCCATGACCCAAACAGTCATTTCTGCCCAAACCTAGAAAAAACATGTTTTGTCTATATTTGGCACTCGAAATGCCCTTAAAAGTTCTCCTAGTCTCGGAACGCAGCAAAGTCAAAGCCATTTTCTTAATCTCACCCTTGTCTTTGATAAATCATTCACAAACCCCTAGTTTAGGAGATGTCTAACCATTCAATTTCACTCAGCTTCAGGCAGCTACAGAAATCCAATTTGTTCAAACAACCCTACTTCGAACAGCTCTCGGCAGCTGCCTGAGAATCCAACAGCCAATCTGTCAACTTTTGTAGCTCCAAGACTCCATAAACTTCGAATCCCCCGGATTTGGCCCAAATATGCATTTTACAAAAAAACCAGCAGCATCTCCTCTAGAATTTTGTCAAATCACTCAAAAATGGTTTTTGACCTAATTTCCTGCTCGGGTACCATAATCACTTGTAGTCAGACGCTGTAAGTCACCTAGACTGGGGAGCATCTATCCTTGGGCCACCCTTGTATTAATTTTACCATCTTGCCCATTCAAATTACTTCTAAGATCTTTTTTAGCCAAAAAACCCTAATTTCACCCCTTACCCTTTTCATAATTTGGTTCTGACTGGACCAGCATGACCAGAGCATCTGTGACTTCTAAAATTGACACTAACTGGACC
>JAOXJP010156513.1:0-12991 GCA_025762735.1 Platanus orientalis
GGCGGAGTGAGACAATACAAGTTGAAGGTGCTAGAAGGACTAGAGGAAGGCTAAAATTGACCTGGGTGGAGGTAGTAGGGACATGGCAGCTTGTAATTTAACGGCGGATATGGCCCTAAACAGAGCGGAGTGGGGGAAGAGGATTCATATAGCCGACCCCAAATAGTTGGGATAAGGCTGTTTGTTGTTGTTGTTGTCTGCTTTTCACATTCCTAATCTTTCTTCTTTGGTAAACTTTCATGTTCCTAATCTCGCAACTTATTTATTGTCTGCCAATATGATTATTAAATTTTTTTTAGTTTCTCAAATTAAAACAGGTCTACATGATGAAATTAAAAAAGAGATGACCACCTTGTGACAGCAAAATTGATCAAGCATTTTTAATGTCCCTTTATATTTTGCAAGACATGATACAATTTATCAGTTAGGGGGGAAAAAACAGAAGAGGTAAAAGAGGAAGTTCATTGAAATCAAACGCATCAAATGAAGTAAAGATGCAACACTTGTATGAGCATATTAATTCATCAAACTTTGAAACAACAGTTTTTGGAATCAAACGCTTTAGTACTTCGCAGACTAGCTAATGTTAATCTTTTTCTGCTACTCAATGTTGTAATGGGTAATGTTAAAGTCACTTTCCGTAGTTGATGAGAGATAGAGCATGTAAAGCCTCATAAATGAAGGGAACCCTCACATGTGCTATCTAAGATACAAAAATTATGTTGTGCAACTAAGATCCTACTTAAAGCACAATGCACAAAACGAAAATTAAGAAGTTTTCAATCTAACAGCCTAACATCCCAAAATAAAGCATTCAAACTAATGTACTTTTCATCAATGCTTCCATTTATCTAATTTATAGCAATATTAAAATTTACAATTACTTGAAATCATTCCTATGCTTTGCAAGATGAATCTAAAAACTTCCAAAGATGACATCACTTGGTTTCTTATGAGCAAATAATTAGTCATGCATTTCCAAGTATGCTATTAATGTAATATTTCTATCAGAGGATTGAGACTCAAGTTACCTGTAGGGAAATAATGACATTTACAGCATCATACAACCGTTTTGTATCCAGTGGTTCACCAACAGTTTCTGATGGACTCTTTGATAATAGGAGAGCAGCCTGCAAAAGTTAGAAATAAATAAATAAAATTTAAAGAGCAAGTTATTAGATGAAGTATTTTGATTTGTGAAATTTTTTACCTTTAATCCTTCTGCTGTGCAGTCAGAGATGGGCCAACCATGATCTGCAGTTGAAAAAGGCCATGCGCCTTTAGAAATATGACGGTACCAAAAATTAAGATCACCGGGGCAATCTTCCAAAACCTTCAAAACAAAGTAAAAATGGTCAAATACGAAAAATTAAAAGGTGGGGAGCAGTATGACTGAGATATTAGAAATTTTTGTTTGAAGAACAAATAATATAGAATTAAGAGATGGAAACCTGTGAATTTTTTATGTACTCGTGTGCTTTTCTAAGAGTTGGACCATATTCTTCAATAAGGTTAGTTGAGATAATTGCTTGAACAGCGAAAGCAGTGTCCCATAATTGACTTCCATTATACCCCTGTAATGTTATGGACATAGGAGTTAGAAATTTTTAAAAAATATAAATATCTAAGCTTTCAAAATGTAGGGAAATAGAGTTAATTGCCAATACAACCTGCCATCAAAATAGTCATAAACTTCACAGGCCATTGACATATTCACTGGGAATTTTCTAAATGAGAAGGATAAGAAAACAATTGAAAAGATGTAAAGATAAGCTGATGCAATTTCCAGACCTGCATTTTCATGCCATCTTCAGCAAGCCACAAGTAATCAATGATTCTTGGAAGATGCAACTTGAAGGCCTCTGAGTTTGGGTCTTCCACCCAGCAGCAAAGCATATTTAACACCTGCGGTTTTAGGTAATAATTCAACAACTTAGTGCATTAGATAAGAAAAGGTAAGTTAATATCAATTTTGAAGTTATCAAACAGAATTGAGAAGAAAAAATGCCCAAGAACTGATAATGTTGTGTATGATTGAAAATGAGATAAAGGGTCATCTCTCAGGAAGGCTTTGAAAACATCTAGCACAGTTTAAACATTAAAAAAGGAGAATTTTAGTTAGCTTTTAACTATATCAACAGTAGAGCTACAACAGTGAATTTACGTCATTTAGTTCTTAACTAAATCAACGGTTAAGATAGTGGAAGAACATTAGTTTCTTCATATTTTCTACTTAAATTGCACAATCTCAATAATCTGCTCATGCTCCCATTGACAGATAAATTAACACATAAAGAGGAACACCATAGCAACCTTTTCATGCATACCTTGTTTACAGGCCCTATGCATATATACCGAGTATTCTCATCTTCATAGTGTATATGCTCAATTGCAGTGAGCAGAGCCTTCTCTCTCAGCCTTTTTCCTGGCCAACACATTAGGACAGGCTCAACAGCCTTGTGAAGAGATGACCAAAGAATATCCTGTACTAGCGGATGAGGGTAGTATAGATCTTCCTGCAATAAGAGTGTAATGAGTCCTCTTGTCTACACAGAAGGATAGTAAAAAGCATGACAAAAGAGTGACAAAAGAGTTGTATAGAGTAGTATAGATTTTCCTGCAATAAGAGTGTAATGAGTCCTCATGTCTACACCGAAGGATGGTAAAAATCATGATAAAAGAGCGACAAAAGTGTTAGTCCTCTTTCTGCTTCCTAATAAAGTTTTCTCCCTGATATAAAATAAACAAATTATGGTGGTTGAAAATGTCCGAATAATCAAAGAATTTGTCAATGAATTAATTGTAAGAATCAAATAAGAAATTAATATTACAAACGCATAGCAACCCACACATTTCCTTACAGTTGGGGAATGCCCTAGTTTGAGAATTAAGAGAGGGAAAGAGAAAGGAGAAGAGATTTGGGGAGAAAACATGAATGTCTTTCCACACACAATCTTTTATTAATACAAGTGATTTACAAGATTACTCCTGATGGGGTGTGACACATATGTGACCACTTGTACACATAATTTTTCTTATTCCAACACTTCCCCCTCAACCGGAACATATAAATGTCAACCATCCCTAGCTTGCTAATGATATCATAATGTCGAGTAGAGGTCATCAGCTAGTTCATTATCTGTCCCAACAAATGGAAGGAAAATAATTTTGGCTGCCACCTTTTCACGAGTACTATCTCTATCTACATCAATATCATTGTTTCTACCATGTTGAACTAAATTGTGTGCACAGCTAATGATCACTTAATATATAACAATGTAGTTTCATCTCAGAATTAGTTGCAAATCTAAATTCTTTAAACAATATCTTAATCCAAAGCAATTCATGTGCACCATGAGCCATAGCCCTTTATTCTGCTTTGTCACTGGACCTTGCCACCACTGATTATTTCTTGCTGAGCCAAATAACTAGATTTCCTCCAACAAATGTACAATATCCAAAAGTTCGGTCTATGATTAAACCTGCCCAGTATGCATCTGTGTAACCCTCTAATGCCGCTAATTTGAAAAGACTTAAGTACGTGCCTCCCTATAAGAGGACACAATTCAAGTCATGTAATTTTGGGGTTTTTTTTAGTGATTTAGTTTTTTTTTTTTTTTTAAGTGTAATAAGGCCTTTTATTGGCCAGGGAGTTCTTTTTTTTTGTAATTAGTTTAGTCTTAGGGGGTCATGTGTAACAAGGCAAAATTTGCTAAAATTTTAGGGGGTTTATAGTGCATGACCAGCCTATTTTCCCCTTAATTTTGAACCATTAAAACAGCCAAAATATGGGGCCCACAAGTGCTGGTCGTACACTCCACTAAGTGGTTACTTTTGGGAGCTTAAAAGTCAAACTAATGGGGCCCATGCTGACTAGATAACAACCCCATTAATTAGCACATTTTGGGGAATATTTTTTTGATTCTCGTGGGGCCCAATACCTTTGTCAACAAGGCAAGAATTGTGGCAACCAAAAGTCCTTCTTTTATAGGAATCTCTTTGTTTTAGAAGTTAGATTATTTAGGAATGTTATTATTTTAAGTCTCTTTTTAGAATAGAAAGTTAATCAATAAAAGTCCTAGAATCTAGGGATATTTTAGATTAGGAATTTATTTTCTTTCAAGCAATGTAAGCCTTTAAAGGCAGTCCCATGATTTGAATAAAAGGGAAGTGAATATAATTTGAATTTGAGTGCAACACGTGTGGTGTTTAAGAGTTGCGACCCTAGGTATCATTGGGTTGAGTCGTGGACTCCCCACCTCTTCCTCCTCTCTTCTCCCACGAGCTAGGTAAGCTCCCTCTCTCCTCCTCTCTTTTCTCTTCTCTTTACTCTCTTATCTCTTCTACCTTTCTCTCCTCTTCTCTTTCTTTCCCCCTTTCTTCACCTTGCTTTCATCTTGTTACAGACCCAAGAACAGTATTTCAGTCCCTGTTCTAACCCCAAACCAACAACCTATAACCCTCAAATCAATCCCACAAATCACTGGCCTGCTTTCTAGCCCCACGAGTATTCCTTGGCAGTCCCTATTCTGTCCCAGATTTAACCCATGATATACCCACTATTCTACTCCCTGTTTAGCCTCCAAACAGTCCCCAAAACTTCCCCTTGCTGGAAGTGCTACCATTCTACACTACATATATATATATACATATACATATATATACAGATATATATATATATATATATATATATATATATAGGGGTAGTTATGTCATAAGGGTATTATATACCCACACCTCTTATATATCGTATGTATTATGTTTAAACAAATAAAGTAAATACATATCGTCGTATGAGGAATTAGTCTCCCATACGATTTTCCTCTCATTTGTTTCTTCATATTCCACGAATCTAACCATTGCAAGTATTCAAGTTGGTATCAGAGCAAATTTTGGTCATGAGTTCGAATCCCGGTGGAACTATTTTCCCAGATGTAGTGTTGTGTGCATGTGTACACATTGTGTGGATCCATGCCTAGCTCCCCAAGTGTGTTCGCAGGAGAGAACAGTGTTCCTCCTGAGGGGGGGTGTTGAAGTATATAAATTTGTGTATCTCCTAACACCTTAAGGTTTTGGGAGAGTTGGTTCTTTTATTGTCAACATGGTATTAGAGTGGGTTGAGCAGATCGAGCTGCAAAGAAGAGTCATTGCACCAAGCTGCTAATGTTAGCAGGCCAAGGCTGACGTTAGCAACCGTACGGCCTGGTAGGGCGCTACGAGTTTTTGGGTGTTCGTGGTAGATCCTAATTTTTTAGGATTTATGGAAGCAAGAACAATATCATTTGACAAGGTTTTCGATTTTTTGAAGATTTTTGCATGAATTTTGGCCAAAATTTCAGATCTGGAAATTTCGAGATGTGTGTTCGATCGAGCAGATTATTGCAGGGTTAGTTGGGTCGTTTTACCTCTCCCCAATCATAGAAGTCGTATGAAACCATTTTCATACATTTTGAAGTGGTTTTGAAGGATCTGTGGAAGTTTTCATAAAGAGGGGTTGCTGCCTAGTCCATCCTAATTATGTTTCTGTGTTGTACTGATAGTACAGGCGTGTGATGATCGTGGGAACCACACTAGGTGGGTCGTTTTTGGTGTTCTCATGCTTCCAGGTATGTGGTTTGTTGTTGTTTGATGTTTTCTACAGGAGTTTGGGCATTTTGGGTGTACGATAGTAAGGTGTGCATTGGTGACAGCACCTAGTGTGGTTGCTTTTTGTTGTTCGATTCAATCTGGAGTGAGAAGGATCCCTCTTATCTGTTATTGCATATTTTGTGATCTACTTCGTTCACACATGTCAGAAGTTAGTTTCGGTCATACCTCGAATGAGGCCAGCAAAAGCGATGTGGGCAGCATGCTATCTAACGACGATAAACCCCCACTACAAATAACTACCTCGAAGTTTGATGGTACTAATTACCTCACTTGGTCTAAATCAATACTTATTTATATACAAGGGAAGGATAAGGAGGAGTATTTGACTGGCGAAATTGAAATTCCCCCAAATACTGATCCTCGTTATAGGAAGTGGAAGACTGAAAATGCCACTGTTATAAGTTGGTTGTTGAGCTCAATGAAACCTGAGATTAGTGATCATTACTTATTCTTGAAGACTGCTCATCAAATCTGGGAATCTTTGTCACAAACCTATTTAGAGCTTGGTCATATAGCCAAGGTTTATGAATTGCTCTAACGGATTGCCCAATTCAAGCAAGGGGACCAACCCCTTGCAATCTACTATTCAGCCCTACAAAAGATGTGGGAAGAGTTAGACCATTATACCACGTATCGTCCCTCATGTGCAAAGGCTGCAATTGCGCATAAGAAACATGTTGAAGGAATTCAAGTGTTTGAATTTTTAGTAGGACTGAGCTTTGAGTATGAGAAAATTCGGGTTCAGGTTCTTAATATGGCTCATCTCCTCACCTTAGATGAGGTCTACTCATATGTCTATCGAGAAGAAAAGCATCAACGAGTAATGAATCTAACGCCTTCAATTGAGAAGTCAGCCCTAGTATTCAGTTCTACTCGAGGTGGTCAGGGTGGTTTCCTAAAATGTGGCCTTGGTGGCAGATCTTCACATTCATCTGATGATAGGGATCGGCTCAAATGTGAGCAATGTGATTGATCTAGGCATACCAAGGAGCAGTGTTGGAACCTTCATGGAAAGCCTCATGATCTAGCCTCTCAATCTGTTTCACGAGGTAGATCTAGTCTTGGCCGAGGAGGTTGTCAGATTGGGGGAAATCGAGCAAGTGCACATTTAATGGCATTGGCAACTCCTAAAGTACCTCCTACGACATCCATGTCGTTGCCCTCTACTTCAACTGATAGTGGAGGTTTATCTAGTGAAGAGATCGTTGCCTTCCGTCGTTTTGTTTCTCAGCTTGATCACTCTTCCGCAACACCTACTTTATCTTTTACCCATTCAAGTACTTCTGTATCAGCCTTGTCCGCGTTAATTCTCACTCCTCAGTGTTCCTGGATCATTGATTCAAGGGCTTCTCATCACATGACTGGTATGTCATTTTTATTCACTTCATATCGTGTTTGTTTTGGGAAAGACAAAATTTGAATTGCCGATGGTTTTTTTTCTTCTGTTGTTGGTCAGGGAGACAATAATGTCACTTCTAATTTATGCATTTTCTCTATTCTTCATGTCCCTAACTTTACTTTAAATTTGTTGTCTATTAGCCATTAAACAAAGCATCTTAATTGTTGTGTCATATTTTTTCCTTCTAATTATGCATTTTAGGACATGGTGACGAAAAAAATGATTAGTTTGGGGCATGAGAAGGATGGTCTTTACATTTTAGATTCTCGTCCATTAGTAGCTACTCCAGCAATAAAGAGGAATGGTTCTTCCACATCAGATGAATTGCTTTTATGGCATTATAAACTTGGTCACTTGTCTTTTATTCTAATAAGGAAGATGTTTCCTCACATTTCTCTTTCTCAGTCTAATGTTTGTTGTGAACCCTGCTAGTTGGTCAAGCATTGTATGTCAGCTTATCTTATTAGTAATAATAATAAGAGTTCAGTACCTTTTTCCATTGTGCATTCTAATGTATGGGGTCCTTCTCCCACCACATTTGTATCTGGTTTCCGATTTGCAAATAACTCAGGGTAAACCAGTTAAGGGTATTACTAGTTCGAGCTATTCGAATGGGCCTATTAGAAAGGAATGAAGGCCCATTCTTTTAAGGACGAATGTTGGGCCTGGGACATTAGTGGCCCATGTTGGGTGTTTGGGGCTTGCCAACCGGAACGAGATGCAATATTGGGGCTTAGGGGTATTTTCTTCAAAGGGAGTTTGCTTGTCTTCTCCCATTTCCTCATTGACATCAAGACTTGCCATTCTTGCGGGGTGTGGTACTCGCTGGTTTGATGTGGTGCAAGAAAAAATTGTGGCCAATGTTAACAAGGTATGTGCTACCTCGTCATCCATGTGTTTGCTCAGAGAGTGTGGATCTAGTGGGGTGGAATCCCAAGATGATTGGGTCTCTCAGGTAGAAGAGTCGGCCTCTATCTCTCTATTCCCAGAAGATGTGGAACTTCCTAAGGATTGGGAGATGCCTCGGGATTACATGGATGGGTTGCTTCCCGTGGTGGTGTTGGAGAAGGCGATAGAAGCTGAAGCCTGGGAGGCTTGTTCTTCTTTGGCGGTAGCTGCTCAAGTGCATAGGAGCTCTAATTTGGTGCCAAAATTAGCCCTTATTGTTTGTGACGCTGTGGATTCAATTTCTTCTGAATCGTTGGAGGCTAGAGTATCAGATTCTTTTGCTTGCCCTGGGGTGGCTTCGGAAGGTCTGTTCCCTATTGATCCTAGTGAGTCGTCCAAATTGGGGGTTCTTCATTCATGGGTTGGTACCACGAAGTGGGATGGTTTTGCTCCAGAAATACTAAGGGAGGGGATGACCCTTCTTCACTATGCGGTGCTAGCCAGGAAAAGGTGATGACTTGTTGTCCTCTTTCCCAGGTACGTTCCTTCAAACATTTGCATTTAGTTTCCAACTTCCAACCTTTGCCTTCTATGTTGGAACTATGCAGGAATGCCATTTCGGTAAACAAGGATGATGCTCTTATCAATGAAAGTGATAGGTATTACTTGGATCCAAATGCCTTGATTGGGGACGGAGACAAACAACTAGTGGTGTTTGATAATCAATTACCTGTAGAAGAGGGTGAGATGTTGGTGTGGACTGAGTCGGTGACCGATCCTTTGATTCTTCGGGAGGGTGGGGTGGAATAAAAAATGGTCACCCCAGAACATTTTAGGATTAAGGCTCCATATTCTTGTATGGGAGTGTTGGAAAGAGAAGAGGAGATGTTATTGGGTTGAGTTTTTAATAAATTGGGAGAATGTGGCCCTTTTTTGAGCCTATCTTATGAGGGCTTTGAAGAGGAGATCGTAGGTTTGTTGAAAAGGATTGTGATGAAGAGGGATGATGACACTAGTGGGGGGGGATTCGAACTCGGTATTGTGCAAGAGGTTGAAGAATGAATTGAAGAAATTGGAATGCAATGTTAATTATGAAAGGAATGATGGGGGATTGAGCGCGGGGGGATCAAGGAAAGGTAAGGGTATTGTGCAATGTGCCAATGGATCTTAAGATCTTATCTTGGAATGTTAAGAGGGATGGAGAACATGGATAAAAGAGTTGTTATCAATCAAAATATTTTGGGTGCAAACTCGGATATTATTTGTTTGTAGGAAACCAAGATTCAGATGATGAATGACAGGATGGTTAAGGAGGTGTGGGGGGTCAGGCTTTGTGCTTGGATGGCTCTTTCGTCGTGGGGTGCTTTTGGGAGCATTCTCCTTATTTGGGATGTGGATAAAGTAGATGTTTTGGACCACGAGTTCGGGGATTTTTGTGTGTCCACCAGATATAGGCTGAAATGGAAAGTGGATGAATGAGTGTTTGTGGGGGTTTATGGTCCAAATGTGAGATATGAGGTGGATGAATTTTTGTAGGAGTTAGATGATGTTAAGGCCCATTAGGATTTGTCCTAGTGTATTGGGGGAGATTTCAATCTGAAAAGATTTTCTTCGGAAAAGTGTGGGGGTGATTGGAATGATCCTTGGATGAGGAAATTCGGTGCTTTTATTAATAGATAGCAACTCATTGACACTCCTCTAAAAAGGGCTAGGTATACTTGGTCTAAGTTTCAGCTTAATGCTAGGTTGAGTAGACTTGATCGCTTCCTTTTTTACGAGGAGTGGCAGCCTTGTTTTTGGATAACTATCAATCGACACTGTGTAGATCTATACCTCGTATCACATCCCAATCGTGTTGGGTTAGTGCAGGGCGGTGGTCGGGGGGCCTATGCCTTTCAAGTTTGAGAAGATGTAATCTGAGCCGGATTTTCTAGATGTTGTCAACCAAGAGTGGAATAGAGTGGAGTTTTTGGGTGATTCGAGTAGGAGATTTGCCCTTAAGCTAAAGTCTCTAAAGTGTCGCTTGAAAGCTTGGAATAGGAATTTGGCATTGTCTCTTAAGACGGTTTCGGGGGACTACAAGGATAAAATCCGTGTTTTGGATTTGTTGGAGAAGACTCGGCAGCTCTCTTCTGTGGAGAGGTGTGAGAGAGAGGCTTTGAAGAAGTTCTTGAAAACTGCTATGATGGAGGAGATTTTTTGGAGGCAGAGATCTCGGATTAGCTGGTTAAAAGAAGGGGATCAAAACACTAAATTTTTTCATAAGGTGGCTTCCAATAGGAAAAATTCTAAAGAAATCTACAGCTTATACATCAATGGGAGGTGGACTCAGGATCAAAGGGAAATCATAAACGGGATTAAGGAATTTTATGATAAGTTATACAAGAAAGATTAATTTGTTTGGCCGGAGTTGGAGGGTATGAAGTTTGATCGTATTTCCTCTAGTGACAGAACCATGATTGAGAGACGTTTCTCTGAAGAAGAGGTCTGGAATGTTCTCTTAAGAATGAAAGGGGACAAGGCTTCGGGGCTGGATGGTTTCTCGATTTCCTTCTTTTAGAAATGTTGGGATATTGTTAAAAAAGATTTGATGGATGTTCTTGATGAATTTTATTATTCGGAAGAATTCTATCACTTTTTTTGTGCTTATTCCAAAAAATATGATGCAAAAGAGTTGAAAGACTTTTGTCCAATTAGCTTGTTAAGCAGTGTTTATAAGATCTTATTTAAAGTGCTAACTTTCAGGCTGGAATTAGTTATGAAAGGATTAATTGCCCAACCTCAGAGTGCTTTTGTCGAAGATAGACAAATTTTGGATAGTATTCTGATAGCCAATGAATGTATTGAGGATAGAAGGCTTTCTGGGAGAAATGGTTTGATTTGTAAGTTGGATCTTGAAAAGGTTTATGATCATGTTGATTGGGAGTTTCTGGACTATATTATAGGTATAATGGGGTTTGGAGCAAAATGGAGAAGTTTGATGTTTTATTGCATCAGAACAGTGAAATTCTCGGTGTTGGTGAATGGGTTCACTGTAGGGTTTTTTTTTAGTACAAGGGGCTTATGGCAAGGAGACCCTCTTTCCCCCATTCTTTTCATTATGGTCTTTGAAGTCTTAAGCAAGATGATTATAAGGGCGGAGGGGGTGTATATTCCAAGGTTTACGATTGGGTCGGAGAGTTGCAGGATTTCAAATTTGCAATTTTCGGATGATACTATGATCTTTTGTGATGTTGATGAGATCCAATTGGGTTACCTAAGGTGTATCATTTGCTGTTTTGAGGCGGTGTCAGGATTAAAAATCAACTTGGCTAAACTTAGATGTTTCAAATTGGTGAGGTGCCAAACATAAGGGATTTAGCTTGGATTTTGGGTTGTAAAATTGGTTCCTTACCCTTGTCCTACCTGGGACTGCCTCTGGGAGCTAATTTCAAATCCAAAATGGTGTGGGATCCAGTATTGGAAAGAATTTCGTTGAGGCTAGATTCTTAGAAGGTAGCCTTGTTGTCTATGGGTGGGAGATTAACCCTTTTGAAATCCACTCTTGCTTCCATCCCAAATTATAATCTTTCCTTGTTCATTATTCCTGGGGCGGTGGCCAACGATATCGAGAACAAATTTCGGAATTTCCTGTGGAACAATTTGAGGGATTAGAACCGGTACCATCTTGTAGATTGAAAGACTATTTGCAGACCTTTGGGATGTGGCGGCCTGGATATAAGATTAATTAGAAAGCACAATAAAGTAATGTTGGCTAAGTGGCACTTGAGATTTGGTATGGAAAAAGAGAGTTTGTCGCTTAGGGTGGTGGTTGCTAGATTTGGGGAGGGTGGTTCTCCGTGGGAAACAAAGGAGGTATGGGTCCGGCATGGCTGTGGTCTTTGGAAGTTCATTAAGAAGGTTATGGAAAAGATACTTTTACTCCTACATCTCTACATTTGGAATTGGGTGGGTTTAAGGTTGGTTCATTTCCTATCAAAGGCATATGGATCTTGGGTATCCTGTCAAAAGTGATGTTTTTTATGTGGAATATCTTCCTTGATAAGATTCTCACCCTTTACCATCTCCAAAGTAGGGGTTGAAATTTGGCAAATAGTTGTGTGATGTACCTGAGGGAGGAGTCGGTGGATCATTTTTTTATTCACTATGTTTTGGGGCATGCGGTTTGGAGCTTCTTTCTTTCCCATCTTAATATTTATTGGTCATTTCCTTCTCATTTTCTTGAGCTAATCCCCAGTTGGTGGATCCTTGATTTGGACGGTTTACCTTCAACCATTTGGGCTTATCTTCCGGGGGTTATTTGTTGGGGTTTGTGGAAGGAAATGAATTCTAAGATCTTTAATGGAAAATCGAGAAGCTACGAGGAATTGCTAGTTCAAATTCACAATATCTTATTGGATTAGATCTATATTAGGTGTGATTTTGTTGAAGGAGATTGGGATTCCATTTGGAGCAAGTAGTCGTTTTGTTGTGTTTTTTGGGGGTCTTTCTTTTGTTTTGATTGTTTTTTTGCTTTTGTACCTTCTTGGTGAGGTTCCTTTTGTTTCCTCATTTTTGTTCCCTTTCCGATTTTTAGTAATATTTATGCTTTTATCTCTAAAAAAAAATTATAATAGAAAAAAGGGAAGAAAAAATGTACAAATATAAAACAAGACCCTGAGACTATGACCTCACACCAGCCCAACAACAAAGCCCCATAAACAAAATGTCCCACTACTATACAACGAAGCTAAACCAACAAAGAAATTAGAGAGAATCTTGTCAATCTGGAAGACCATTCCCCATATACACATATTGCAAGTTCACCCCCCATTTTGCTTATTTATCAGCCAGCACATTTTAACTCCTCAGCACTCGATTTAATTCCACCTTTAACTCATACAAAAGATCTCAATCCTCGGAAACCAAATGCTTTAAATTCCATGACCTAGTTGATTGTCGTAATGCCCAACTTACAATTGACTTCAAATCCCCTTCTATAGAGCATTCTTGAAATCCTTTAGATTAAGCATGTGCAAACCCTCAAGAAGGCCCATAAGTTAGCTCTAGTAGAAT
>JAOXJP010156524.1:0-12990 GCA_025762735.1 Platanus orientalis
GGTTTGCAGCCATCCCTAGGCTGTCCTGCATCATGGTGCTTCTTATTTTCTGATGCAGCCAATTTGAAGAGACTATTGTATGTGCCTCCTTATAAGAGGATACGATTTAAAGTGTTGTAAATTTATTGGGTTTTTTCTAGAGTTATTTTGTATTAGGGGTTTTTATTATCATGTTAGGTTTTAGGGAGTTCAATATAACAAATAAGACTGTGTTAGTGTTAGGATTTTAGAGGAGCATGGCCAAGCCAATTTTGGAATTAATTTGACCCTTAAAACAACCAACGGGGGCCCACACATGTGCTGGTCATACAGCTACATGGGAGTCCTTTTGAACTATTGAAAAGTCAAGAGTGAAGCCCATTTTATAGCTGGTCGACACTCCTAATATTTTCAGATTTTGGAGATATTTGGATATCTCTTATGGGGCTTAATTCCAACCAAAATTGTTGGCCAAAAATCTTCTTAAATTAGGTGTCTTTTTTTTTTTTAGTAAGATTCTTTTGTTCTAGATTAGGAAGTTTCTTCTGTTCAAGGTCCTGGAATATGGAGAGTTTATTTTTCTTATATTCTCATTATAAGCCTATGTAAAGGCACTCATCCCCATGAAATAAATCAGAAGAATACGTCTTGAAAATAAGAACACGTGTGTGTGATTAGTGGGTTGCGACCCATGCTCTCTTCCTAGGGTGAAATCATGGACTCCCCTCCTATCCTCTCCTCTCCCACAAGTAGAGGTAAGTTCTTTCCCCTCTCTTGTCTCTTCTTTCCTCTTCTTTCTCCTTCTTTCTTGTTCTCTTCTTCTTCAACCTCAATACTATTTCTGGTTTTCTGGTTTCTTTCTTAAACCTAAAACAACATAATTTTACAAACCAAATCGACTCCGAATTCAATGATATTTGGAACAGTGGTGCATCTTAGACCCAAGATTCACCTTGTCTAAGCAATTTTTTTTGATGCACGGTTAGGAGTATTTTCACACCACCACCCAGTTTTTCCAGAATTTGAATTTTGGCTTTCTTTCTTCTTTCAATGTATAGTTTCCCTAGACATATTTTACATTATTTTCCCTATGGGCAGTGCTATGACATCTCTTGTATACAATTGTTGCTGCTACAAAACCTATTAGTGGTTGGTGCTATTAACATTCCTTCTTCTATTCTTAATGGAACACTATTCACAGTCCATTCTTCTTTTTTCATTTCTCTATATGTTGTTTTGGGCGATTCTATTTCTATTGGATTTATCGACTGGTTTTAGTCTATTTTTAAGCCCTAGAAATCCTTGTTTGTTTGTGGATTTTGCTTGTTGGAAACCTACATTAGGTCTGATAATGTATATATTTTATATACTTTTACTCATCCATTTAATTTGAAAATTTTCCAATGTATTCTTAATCTATAACTCTATTACCATATAAAATTTCAGACCATTCTAACTTTTCTAGACCTGATTCCAGAGTTATGTCCAAATTTGAGGTTTCTGATTTGGCCATTTGTTAAACCCTAATAAACCTATTCACTTGAGTTTATTTTAGTCATTCTTTGGACTTTGTTTGGGCTCATTTGAAGGGCTTGTCTCTTTTTATTTCCGGATGGAACCAAAGTTCTCTTCATTGCGGATAGAACTAAAGACTCGGCATCTGATGCTTTTGGCATTTTTCCAAAGGCTCGAGCTCATTCTGACGAAACTTCTGGTAGAGTATTGGGTACATTGGAACCCACTAATTGTGATGATCATGGTTTTGATAGAAAGGTGGAACCCTAAAGAGTAAATCCATGATTCTACCGCAGACAATTGGGCATTGATGACTACTTTGATAGGGATTCTATTGAATCCATTTAGCCTGAACAATCTTCTAGCTTCCTTTCGGGTATTGGAAGCATTAACATCTCTTGCTTAAACTGTCTTTTGGATGAATGTGGTGAAGTGGATTCCCCAGTTCTGTGATGGCTTTTAGCTCCCATGAGAAGATGGACTCCAATGTTGCTGAGGTTGATCCTTTCTCTTGTGCTTCTAATAGATTAGGCATTTTTTTTTTTTGAATGATAATATTTTATTAAAAGAGAAGAAGAAACCGGGAGCACAAAGAGAGAACAAAGACCATCACCAGGAAGATGACAAAGACAACAAGAGAGAAGAAAAAAAAAAGCACAAAAGAGCCCACAAAAACCCAACTAAACAATATTGCCCCCCAAAAAAGTCCTAAATACCCTTGTCAAAGTTTTATGGAAATAGAAACCTAGTTACCCATAAGTTTAAACATAAAAACAATCAGGCCATTTATAGATGATATCTTGTCCTTAAAAATCCTTTTGTTCCTCTCCTTCCTAATACCACAACAAATGTCCTCGGGTAAAAAGGGCCACATGAGATTAGGGGCTCCTGCAAGATCCACAATCCATCAACCCGAAAGAAACTCTTTGATATAAAAGGGGAAAGGCCACAGGACATTAAGATGAAAAAGAAAAAAAAAGCGAAACAGGACAATGAATGAAAAGGTGGTAAACCATCTCCTCCTCACTCATATACATCACATTTATTATCCAACTCCTAGCCTCTTCTCTTTAAATGATCCAGGGTGATAATTTTATCTAGATATATAGTTCTCAAAAAGAAAATGACCTTAGACGGATAACTAGAATTCCAAATACTCTTTAAAGGAATCAGATTAACATTGGAAATAGTGAGACTAAGACAAAAAGATTTCGTTGTAAAGCAGCCCTTATAATTCAAAGACCAAACCCAACCATCATTCTTGCCTGAAAGTAGATTGATTCCTTGGATCCTTCTAAGTAACCTCTCCAATTCATCAACTTCCTAATCATTTAAATTCCTTAACCTAGTCGACAAAACACCCCCGCCCGCATAATCAAAATTGTCCCTAATAGTCCCAAACTTATTCAAAGCCAAATTATAGATAGCTCCAAACTCCTACTTCAATGGGGCATCCCCACACTACAAATCCTCTCAAAACTGAATGATCTCCCTAGACTCCAGCCTGAAGCGAATATATTTCAAGAAACTGGCCTTACCTCACCAAATCCCGGTCCCATGACTCCCCCTCACCTCTATAGGTTTTCACTTTGAAAGAGTACTATACTTGACCACCATCACTCTACTCCACAAGCTTTTCCTTTATTCACCAAATCTCCATGACCATTTACCCAAAAGCATTTGGTTATGCTTACAAATACTCCTAATATCCAACCCCCCTTCTCGAGTCAGATAACAAACCAACTTTCAATCCATCAAATGGAGCTTCTTGTGCTCCACTAAATAATTCCCCAAGAAATGTGTATAACTGTCATGACCCAAATCCGTAGGCCGTGATATGGGTCCAAATTCGGATCTGTGACACTTGGTAACATGCCCTGAACTTGTATCTTATAGCCAAGAGATCTTGTGTTCGAGGTGTGACACCCCTTTATCCATCTAACTTTACTTTGCATGTAAATTGATTACTTTTCTTTTATTTAATTAAGTCCATTAAGCAAAACACATCGTAGCGGAATATAAACAACAATAATCTAAATCATGTACCGTGAAATTATATGAATGTGTCACATCTATATCTCTACTAGTTTGAAATAAAAGGCCTCAACATGCCCACAATAACATGTACATCCTCGCTCAAATGGGCACATCCAAAGTACCAAAATGGAATACATCTTCCATCGAGAAGTAAACTAAAATGGAAATATAAGAATAAAGGCCGAATCACCCAATTCCTCATACTTGCCGCATCCTAAATGACCTCTATAGATACTTGTCCTCTAAGACTCCATCTATGGGTTAGGTCAATTTTGGGTAAGCTTGACAGACTCTACAAACAGGTATGCAGTTTATGCCACACAAAAGAAGCCAAAGATAATCACAATAGCAAATAGTAAGGAATCAAGGTAGATATGTAAGTGTTTCAAATATACCAAACATGTATCCTTACTATGATTCAAATATGCACATGTCACAAGATATACGAATGTCCAGAATGAATCAAAACCCAACCATGCATATGCAACATACTATATACCATATATTAATCCATAGGGGTCTCTGTCAAATATCAAAACCAGATGCAAATGAATCTACATTGGGTCCCCAATTAAATCGAACCATATGCAAATAACCCATGAAGGGTCTTTGACGAATCCAAAATATATAACCCATGTAAGGGTTTCCAATAAAACAAACCATATAACCCAAGTAGGGTCTTCGGCAAAACATATCATATGTAAACAACTCATGTTGGGTTTCCGACAAATCAAATTGTATGCAAACCACCCATTTTAGGTCTCAGATGTCATAAGAGCTAACCTCAAAGAGATCTCCGAATGCCATAAAGGTCAACCTCATAGAGGTTTCCGAATGTCATAAATGCCAACCAAAAAAAGGTCTTCGAATGCCATAAAGGCCGACCTTAAAGAGCTTTTTGAATGCTATAAAGGTCAACCTTAAAGAGGTCTCCGAATGCCATAAATGTGCTTGCCACAAGGGCCAACCCCATAAGGGTCTCTGATTGCCATAAGGGCGCTTGCTACAAAGGCTAATCCCATAAGGGTCTCCGAATGTTGTATAGACCAATAATAGCCCGCAAAAATCCCCCAAGACATCATGGGTGTGTCCACTAAAATTCCCCTGAATAAGGGTTTGTTCCCACATAATTCCCTTGGGACCTGGGTAGTACTCTAAAATTCCCTAAGACAAGAGTTCCAAAACAAATCCACGTGATCAAGATGATTTTTCAAATCCATGCTTTTGCAAAGTAATATAATTACTACATAAGTATGCTTTGTAAAAGATATCCATATATACAAGTTCATAGATAGTCTAAAACCGAATTAATAAATCACATGGAAGGGCCAAATACCGATATACATATAAAGATGCCTGAACCAATCCAAGGACATATAAGATTCTCATGATTGAAAAATCATTTCACGCTATCAACGATAAAACCAAATAGCTCATGCTCCAAAACTTACATGAAAGTCTAAGTGAAATGTCTTTTGAAAACATCAAAATAAATCATGCTAAAGACAACATGCTCATGCCATCAAAAGCTTCAAAATTATACAAAACCCGATGTGGTGCATTGAAATTCTAAGATTCTAACATAGGAATCAATAGAACAAACACAAATTGATAAGGATTAGTATAAGGTATAGGAAATTCATCAAAGTGAGCAATAGAATCATTAAGAGAGTCTAAAGACATTCAACAGATATGTAAATCATGGTGAACTAATCATATGATAATTCAACAAATAGGTAGAGTGTAGGAAATTAGGGATTCAAGGGAAATCAAAAGGATGAACCAAGACACACTACTTAGAACCTTCTAAACCATCTAAATCATATTAATCCAATTCCAAAACCTCCCCAAATAGAATAGAGATTATCAAACTCACCTAATAAGATATTAACTTCATGTAAATAGCTCCATAATCTAAGAAATCTTAAAAAAATGTAGAAAATCTTTCCTAAGATGTTAAATCGAAGGGAATTAACATCCAACTCAAAGAAATCAATATTCTCAAGAAGAAAAGAGGTGAACCCACCAAAACAAAGCTTTTTCTCAACTAAGAACTTAGGAGAGGAAAGTGTGCATAAAATGTATATCTACTTACCAAATACTCAAACCTTTAATGTTCAAGAGTATCCTCCTCCAAAACTTCCATGCCTTTGTCAATCATTCCTCCCTATAAGAGTAAACAAAGCATTACATGATTAGAAACAATAAGACAAGGTAGAAAATTAAAAATCATAACTAGTTTAGGCTAGATTTGGGTTCTAACAACTTACCAACACTTGGAGAAGATGAATCTCCTTTCCCTTCTCCCAAGCCTCCCACTTCTCTTTCACTCTTTTTCTTTATGTTCTAAATGGTCCAATGAACCCAAATTAGGTCTGAAAGGGTTTATAATTCATTTAAGGCGAGATCCCAGATGTGTGGAGGTCAAATAGAGGCTTAACACATCATTCCATACGTGTTTATAAGTCTTTCTCGAAATTCAAATCATGATCGATCACAAGCTTTGTGATCAGTCAAGATTGTGATCGGTCAAAGTTCTCCTGATCGATCACACTCATGATTGGTCATGGATCTTGCAAAGTGCAATTTTTCCTACTTAGGACAAAACTTTCGAGGGTTGTGACCTGTCTGTGATTGGTTAGGGCCCTCGTGATCGGTCACACTCATGATCGATCACACATCTTGTGATCGGTTACACTAACAATTTCTGAACTTTATTGATTCATCACCGTTGGGTTTCTAAGGTCCAACCCAATTGGTCCAAGGGTTCTTCAGTTCACACTGGGCCATGTCTAGGTCTCTTGAGTCTTGGGGGTGACCCTCTTGTTCACAAATACCAATGGTTTAATTTAGACAGATGGTGTTGGGTTTGGATCCTCTAAGCTTACCTAATATAGGTATAGGGTGTTATAATAACACTTCTCAATCTTGAGGGCAATGGAAAGAGGAAGAGTAAAAAAGGAAAGGAAGTAGTTTGGGATACTAGCAAGCAAATTTTGATCAAGGTTAACCTACCCGCTTTAGACAACAAAGGAGCTTTCTAGGAATTAAGTCTTATTGAAATTCTCTCCACCATCGGCTGCCTCACCACTTTAGACTTGGCACTTCCCAACATATGTTTCTCCAACCGAATGATCGTGTTCTGAGCACGCCTCTTTCTGCATTCATCATTAGTCTTCAGGTATGAATGTTACAAATGCGTGTTTACATTCTTCAAACTGCAATGCTATGCTCCCAACCCCAACCCTCTCTGCTCCCCTTCCCCTTCAATACCTTATCCCAAAACTCTCCTTGCAGGATTTCGATAAATCTCAGGCCTTGGCTTTGTGGGGTCATGGGGAAGTGTCTCCTTTTGGTATTTTTGTTTTTAAATTTGTTTATGGAGCAACTGGTGTGAAGAGTCTTAAAAATGGTCAGTGATAGATGCTTGGAATTGGGAAACTTTTGTCAGCTAGACAACCAATCAGTTCTCCCCAATCCTTGTACCAAATCATTCAGTATTCTCATTCTGACGTGGGTAATGAGGAAGCATCCTAGAAATCAGGTTGATGAGGATCCCTCAATCATTCAAGGCTCGGGGCCTAGTTTTCATGAAATCTATTGTGGCCATAGTGGCTTTAGTAAGGTCTCTGGGATGGAGCTTTGTTCCATGGAAGCTCAATTAGTGATAAAGACTTCTCCGTTACTTTCCAAATCACATAAGCGCGCGGGGGGGGGGGGGGGAGAGAGTAACGTGAGAATTGGACAATTTCTTGAGTGGAATCAATTATGATTATCCTACTAGTTCAAACGTTGCTAGGCCATCAAGGGGGTCTAGATGAAGGGGTACCAAAAATTGTCAATGAGGATCCTAAGTTAGAGTGTCAGGGGCCTTGGTCGTTTTAGGAAGAGGAGATTAGTGAAGGAAACCATAAAGAAGGCCAAGGTGGAGATTGTCATGCTTCACTGTTGTAGTATACTTTTATATTACTTTTGGATGTGGATTTATAACTATTTTTTTTGTTGCAATGTGTAGTGTTATTTACTTATTTATCAACCTCTTAATACTTAAAATTCTGCACATATGCGATAACAAGTGTCACGAGGGCACTGATTCCCAACTATTGATACCCAAGTGTGTAATGAAGTATAATGGTTTATAAGTATTTAATAATGTTTATTATAACATTTCCTAAGATTACATTAAGAAATTCTAAGGCTTACATAGTGTTTCCATAGATTCTATAGGCAAACAATGTATGTCATAAAGATGACGGTTCTTTCAACCATCATAGATGGTTGTTTCATATATTTAATGATTCCTAAGTGCGAATTAGTAATTATTCTATCAAATCCTAAAGTTTCAAATCAAAATTCCTTCAGTTGACCCATATCTCACCCGTCTGTCGGTTTTGGACGCCGTATTTCCGCAATAAGTTGCAATACGTGAGACGTATCTGTATATCTGGTCCGCGATACGTGTCGCGATAACGATATTTTGAACCTTGCCTAAGAGGACCATTTTCCCCTTGTTCATCTCCGGGCCTTGACAAATCTAGATTCAGATCATATTTCCTTGTTGCTGGAGTAAGATGAAAAAGAATATGGTCCTTCTCCCTTTCGATTTGAAATAATGTGGTTGGAAGTGTTGGGCTTTAGGGACCTGGTTCAAAACTGGTGAAGAGGTTTTTATTGAGGGTTCAACGAGTTATGTGTTGGCTTAAAAGCTGAAAGCCTTGAAGGGAGAAATTAAGTTGTAGAATCGCTTAGTGCTTGGGAGGTGGAGCAGAGGAAAGTGGAGTGCTTGGCTAACATAGAAGCTATTGACATGAAAGAGCAAGGCTCCCCCTATTTCAGATGGCCAAAGGCTCAAGCGAGAAAACCTCTTAAAGGCATATCACTCTTGGCTAAGGATGGAAAAAATCTCTTGGAAGCAAAAATCCATAATTGTATGGTTGAATTCTGGCGACTACAACACAAGATTGTTTCATTAAACAACCAATCCTAGAAAGAAAAAGAATGCTATTGAGCGCTTGCTACATAGAGACAAATGGGTAAGTGAGCATGCATTGGTAGTGGAGGTGGTCTCACAATTTTTTAAAGATTTGTTTATTGAACCTTTTACCACTAGACCTAAGCTAAATGACCTTGATTTTAAGAAACTTTTGGAAGAATGGAGTATATGGCTTAAGAGACCTTTCACTGAGTTGGAAGTTAAAGAGGGTTTAAAAGGTTTGACAGAGAACAAAGCCCTTAGTGTATTTTTACATAGAGTTTTGGGATGTTATCATAGATCAAAAACTCGGGACTGGGATCGGGATCGGGATCGGACCTGGGCGATCCCGATCCGATTCACTCATGGATCGGGCGATCCAGTCAACGATCGGCCGATCCATTGCAGATTGGCCAGCAACCGGATCGCCCTAAAAAAAATATCAAAAAAATCTGAAATTTTTTTAAAAACTTTATTATGTTAGTTAAAGCCTATCTACCTTATTTCTAGTCTAAAAAATTATAATTTTTAACATGTTTTGTGAATTAAAGTCCAAAGATAAGAATAAGATTCATAAAAAAGTAGAAACAAAAAATTACCAAAATACAAATATAAATCATACAATCACAATTCACATATGTAATCAACAAAATAAAAACATGTATAATTTAAGTGAAAATGTGAGATACCAATATGTCAATTATCAAATATAAACATGAAAAACCAATGAAAATTTCAATAATTAAAAGTTAATACTAATCAGTAACCACTAAGTAGAGAATGTGAGAATGACACTAATGGTGGCGACATGGGTGCCACTATAAACGTCGCGGCGGATCAGGTGTAGGATTGGCATCATGGCCACGAGATGTGGATTGGGAGTCTTGGGACTAATCATTATACTAATACTATTGTTGCCCTTGGTCAACGTCTTATGTTGCACGCCTCTGTTGACTCAAAGCTTGATACTGATCTAAATTGAAGTTAAAGATGAGATCTCCAATTGAGTTAATTTCTTGGCGAGGAGCCTCATACATACATGGTGGAATCTGTTGGAATGCAAAAGGAAGATGAATCAACTGATCATAAGGTACGACCTAGTGCATAGGGATAGGGTACGAGTTCGACCGAGTTTGACTCTGTGTATCAGTGTCACATGTAGAACTCCCATCACCATGTTGACGTCGCTCGTGCGATCCTGTATGTCGCTGTGAGCTTGAGACTTAAGTCTCAGAACATCTAAACATTGACATCGAATTAAAAGCAGATGATGCCTCATTAGTTGACATTTGTTGCCCATGGTCGTATGATCTAAAGTACTGGTCGTCGAATATCCCATACCCAGAGGTAGAGTAGAATCCATGTCCATACCCTTTATACTCTGGTTGCCCAGCATAATGTTGGGTATGTGTAAGCACCTTAGACTTGCCTTTGTCTTTAATAGCTGTAGGTTTAAGTCGACTACTATGGGATGAATCTTGTGTGGCAATGTACTGAGATTCATATCCTATGAAACCGCAAGGGGTACTACCAGAACCAGTACCTCCACGCGCATCAATGCCAGTGGCACCATCTGCACTTGCATAATCATCAGAACCTTGCTCAGCACTGTTAGTCTCAGACCTAGTCTCAACAGTTGCTGACGTTGTATGCTGGTGGGACTGGGAGGCAGTGGCCTTGGGCTGAGGCTGGACACTGGGATGTGGAACCTACACATCATCAATCCCATGTTCTGCTGGCCCGTTAACATCAAGCTTTGGATTTAAAAAGAAGTGTGCATATCATGGTAGCTATCATCCATATCCTGATCTATACCCTCAGCTGCAACAGTCGCAGCGGCGGTGACCTATTGTATTCCATCAATCCAATCTGTTCATCAAGTACTTGGTCCTCATCTTCACGAATCCAATTATCCAATACATCATCAACTGTGAAGATGCGATTGAGGTCAATAGGATTGTAAAAGTCAGCATCTTGTTGCCTTTCAAATATGTTGCGAACTTTCAACAACATATTATAATGCATATACACCAATTTATGATGATTCGACATCTTCAATCTATTTATTGGCTTTGTGTGAATTAGAGAGAATGTGCTTCAATTTCTCACACCCAGAGGAAGATGCTAGTTGACTGAGAACTTTGATGATGATGTCTTTAAGAGTAAGTGTGCAATCTCTATATAAATCCCACCACTCATCTGCAATAAGAGTGAAGCATGTCAAATTTATATAAAAGTAAACACTTAGGTATAAAAGATTATATACTTATTGGTATACATACATGGTTGACATTTATCTATAACAATTTTTGTGAGGTTTAACTTAAATCTTTCTCTTCTCATAAATTGATTTATGTGCAGAGTCATAGACAACATATTAATTTATTTGTTTGGACTAGCTTAGAGTAAATATAAATACAATTACTTTTGTATGCAATGAATCGAATCAAAATTAAAAGATTAATTACCTCTCTCATTGCAGTTTCTTGTTTATACAAATCCCTATGCAATCATTGAATTACCGCTTTCGTTCTTATAAAGATATCATTCTTCAAACTCATTTATTGATCAATATATTGGAACTGCGGATTTAAGAAGTATGCTGCCAAATAATATAAAGTTAGTTAACACTTGACATGTAAATATAAATTTCAAACTATCTACAAGACTACAACAAACAACTATAAATAATTACACATTGCCTGTTGTATGTAGATCATTGTGGAGTTGCCTATTCCACCTAGAGTCAATGATCTTGATATACGTTTTATAATTGCGTATGGTCTCTATGGACCTCTTCGCTCTATCCATTGTTTCATAAATGTAAGGCCTAGTGGGCTTCTTATCTTGGTTAACAACTTTTAAAACTTTAACAAGGGGTTCCATGATCTTACATACTTCATCAACTCTATGTCAAAACAATTTATCTAACACATTTTGACATACTCCTTCTACAATCAACTGTTTCTTCCTATCGTTGATTCCGACATAGCCTAAAAACCTCTCATCTGTGAAACATCTCTGAAGAGCATGTTTATGTCTCAAGAGGCTCTCCAAAGCCACGTGCCCTGTGGCAAAGCGGGTGATCCCTGGGCGCAGTAAATCACGGCTGTCTATGTAGTTGTCTTTCATATGATTTATTGCTTGTGTACTGTTGTAAATAACACTAGTAATCTTTTGTGCTTTTATCAATAACCTCTTTTATGTGCTTTACATTTCCAATTTCCTCTAGCATGAGTTCAACACAGTGCACGACACAAGGGGTCCAATACAAATGTTTCCTCTTCTTCATTAGCATCTCTCCTGCAGCTTTAAATGATGCTTCATTGTCCATCATAACCTGAACAACATTTTCTTCACCCACCTCATCCATCACCTTATCCATCAACCTGAATATATATTCCGTTGTTTTTGAATGACTAGTACTGTCAACTGATTTGTGAAAAATCATATCCCTGTGAGAATACAATATAAAATTTATCAATGTCTTCCTCGTCTTGGAAGTCCATCCGCCACACATGATGGTGCATCCTCTTTAAGCTTTGAATATATTCCCTCAGGTCATCTATTTCTCTAGACAGATAAATATTTGTTAGTTGATATGGGTTGTGGCCTCATATCCCTAGTCCTGCCTATACAATAACATCACACATGTTCTAAAAAAATAGGCTTTATGTAGCAAAGAATGGGATTCCAACATGTACCATCCATTGACATACCCCCAGCCTTACCTCCTCTTCCCCCTTTTTCCTGAACATATCCTTAATTCTTTTTTGTTTTGTTCCCTCTTTTCTATACTTTTTTAGTCTTGCTGATCTCCATTTCTCTGTAGTTTTCTCTTTTTAATAACGTGCCCTCTCTATTTCAACCTCTATAGGTTCCTTGTAGGTCCCACTCATCTCAAAAGTTGGCTGTGACAATGACTCACCACCAGGGTGATATTGAGCATCCATCCCTCCTATACTAGTGGGAGGGTCAGAAACAAAGAATTTCCTCATCGCCTCATCAGTTTGTGCAGACTTTCTACTTTCTCTCATTGCTGCCCTAAGCTGCTCTCTCTTTAGCCTATTCATACCATCAAAACCATAGGCTTTTTCCTCATAATATCTTCTTCTTGTTTATGCCCCCTACCCCTAGCCTAAGTTGCTCCTACAATAATTCTTTTTGTTTCTTCTTCAGACTCTTCTCTTTTTTAGTCTCTCTCAAGTGTGCTTGCATGTTCAACCTCAACTCTTTAGGTGCTTACAAGCATGGTTGAACATCTCCCCTTAAGCCAACAAGGTGATGCTTCAACCTACTCACACCCCCCTACATAATCTTATTGTATCGGTTATATTTTACTTGCTTTTTGTCTGGGGTCAATGCAATACAATGTGACTAACCAATGTTTGGAGTCTTTTCTTTCCTAGTTGAACTTGACCCTGAAGCCATATTTTTTCTCTAAGTCTAAACCCATTAAAGAACACAAAAAACACATGAAGTAATAA
>JAOXJP010156535.1:0-12990 GCA_025762735.1 Platanus orientalis
GGTGAAAATGGGTTTTCATGGCTTGTTAGAATGTGCCCAACCTATTTGAAGATTTTTTTTTTTCACAAAACAAGTTGCCAAAATTCCATTTTGGATGCACATTTTCCAGATCATGTGTTTGTTATACAGGCGACTTGTCAAATCACTCAAAAGGCATTTGAGTGAAAAACTGATATTCTTGCGCTTATAGTTCGTATACAAAATGAGCTAGTGTGCTCTCGAAACCCACAAATTTTACTTTTGTCTGAAACCAATGGCTCACATCAATGGGTTCTAAATGAGATTAAACCTGGTCGAAAATGGAAGTTAGCAGGGATTGATTCACATGGACTTGCGGTGGGACTTGTTCTTTGTTGGAGAAAATCCATCCAATTGGATGTAGTTGACGCCTATGATTGAGGGTTTTGTACTCGGATATTAATGTAGTCAAGGCAGTTACCCTTGGTTATGTGTGTTTGCATATGGGGAACCTATTAGTACCCAAATTTGGAATTGCGAGTTTCTTTTCTTTAGTTTTTGAATTTTTTATTAGTTATGAATTGTTAAAGCCTTTGTTAAGGGTAGGAATAAAGCCACAACAATTTTCTGGTGTTTGCTATATGGTTATCTGTAGTTTTAATGTAAGCTTTCATATATTTGATTGATTCTATTATTTAGCAAAGTATTTGTTCTATATAATTCTTTGATTTATAGTTAACATGCATAGTAAATGCTTATAATTCCATGTGAATCAAATTACTAGTTTTGTCATGTGTTAAATCAATCAATTTAACGAATCTATCTGTTGAGAATTATTTTTGATAAAATAATTGTTAAATCATCCGATTGGGATTATCCTTCGTATGAAGCTCAATTGAGTTTAAAAATAAAATAGTTAGCATGTATCATAGATTTGTTGTGTGTGGATCTTTGAATCTTAGTGTTTACAAAATATTGTTTTCAACTAAATCAATTTTCTGTGATCAAACAAACTAATTTTCAAAACCCTCATAATCAATTTTGTTCACTTTACTTTCACCAACAATCCTCACTAAATCTCAAATTTTCCTGTGGATCGACCTTAGACTCACCGAGTATATATTACTTCATAACATCCTGCATTTGGAAGCATTATAAAAGTCGCAACAAAGTCTTTTTGGAGCATTTTAAAAAGGTGTTTACATCTTCCTATCCTACTAGTAGTGATATTCAAATTATGTAGTTAACTTGGGATGCTCCCTATCTGGGGAGGCTATATTGGTATTAGAAAAGGAGTTCACAGTAGAGGAAATTTGAGATGCGGTATTCGCAATGAGCCCTTTGAAAGCCCTATGTCCTAATGGCTTCCAAGCTGGCTTTTATCAAAAATATTAAGACATTGTTGGATCAAGGGTGAAAAATTATGTGTTATCTATTTTAGTGGGCAAGAAATTATTACAAGAGATCAACCAAATTTTTTTTGATATTGTTGATTCCAAAACAACCTAGACCAGAGGAACCTATTCATTTCCGTCCAATTAACCTTTGTAATGTTTTATATAAGATTGTCTCAAAAGTCTTAGCTAATAAATTGAAGCAAGTTCTCCATGAATTTATATCACCTTGCCAAGCAACTTTCATTTCAGGTTGGGTAATACTCGATAATATTCTAATCACCCAAGAATTGCTCCATCATCTAAAAACCTACAAATCAAAAGCAAAACTTATGGGCATTAAAATGGACTTAAGTAAGGCCTATGATAGGGTTGAATGGAAGCATCTACTCTAAGTGATGAACAAAATGGATTTCAGTTAAAGATGGCAACAATTGATCCATCAATGTGTCTTCATAGCCATGTTGCAAGTCCTCTTAAATGGTTCTCTAGGAGCTAAATTTGGGGCTACAAGAGGATTGATACAAGGTGATCCTCTGTCTCCTTATATATTCTTGTTGTATGCAGAAGGCTTATTTATAGGTCTAATCTAAGCATAAATGAATAACACTATCAAGGGCATAAAAATTTGAAGGGGAAGCCCGTCGATCTCACATCCTCTCTTTGTAGATGATTATTATATATTTTGTTGGGTTTCTTGTAATGTGTTGAGTTTGATTTGGTAGGTTAGCATTTGGAATTCAACCCAAAATCTAACCTAGATACAACCTGAAGAAAAAAATGAATGGTTTTTTATGAACCATATCAGATCTGAACCGTATCCCCATATGTATTAGGGTTTTTGGGGTATTTATATGTTTTGTTCTAGGGTTTTGTAATAGGAGTGAGAGGGGTTCTGAAATTGTACATTGTCTTTTGATGAGTTTTCTTTCTAATAGTGAAAGTTTTCTTTGCAGTTTCATGGGTTTTCCCCAAACTTAGGATTTCCACGTAAATCTTGTGTTATGCGTGATTTCTTATTTCATTTTGCTTGTTGATTTTATTGCATTCCATTTCTTATGTGACGAAAAAGGTAAAACAATCCTAACACTTCTCCCAAGGAAGGGAAAGCAATAAAGGAAATTCTTGAGAAGCCTCAACTAGTATCATTTAATTTACCAAGTTGACCAAATCAGAGATCCTCTTTTGTAGAACTAACCCCCCACACACGCACACACATTCGTTATATCCACCATGAATATCTGTGGAGAACCTCCCGACCCCTAGGATAGATCTATGTCTAATGTTGAACACTTCGCCCCTGGCCCTGCTTGTTTTGGCTCCATTGTTGCTTTTGCCGCTGTGTGTGTGAAGAACTAGTAGTAACGTGACTGCAAATGTAGCACTCACTTGAGAAAATCATCATCATCTAAGAATTAATACGCAAAAAACAGTGAAGATGACAAGAAAACAATGGTTGTTTATGTGAAGGAAGATGAATCTCTTTAGATAGAGTTTTATAGAGACAAAGATAGAAATTTCATAAATTCTATAATCTAATCTCAATATTCATTCTTTCATTACCAATAAAAATATGATGTGGATGATCTCTCTCCATTAATTACACCAGTCAGGATTTGGTAGGACTAAATAAAGTCACCCTAAGATAGGGCTGACTTACAGGGCCTGACCCATCAGCGTCGAAAAAGTGACTTATACTTTTTCGGGATGCTTTTCACTTTTTCAACGCCGATGTGTTGGCCCCTGTGTCATTCCTACCTTAGGGTGACTTTAGTTTGTCCTACCAAATCCTCAGGGTAATTTAGTATATTCTTCTTTCACGCGCCCCCTCCTTTCTTTCGACATTGATTTGGCACACCCCCTTAATGAATTCCTAAGGTCCATCCAAATGCAGAGGTGAACACATGGCGTTGAAAAAGTGAATTACACTTTTTTTATTGGGGGGTGATTTTCACTTTTCAACGCCATTTGTCTGCCCCTACATTTGGGTTGACCTTAAGCGTTAGTTAAGGGAGCGCACCAAATCTACATGGCCTTTGTATGCACCTTTTTTTAGTAAATGTTCTTTCAAGGATTTTGTATGTCTTACTGTGTCCTTTACCATAGGCTAACACGTGATGGCTATTTGAATTTGGTACTTCTTCGAAGCTGTATATATATATATAAACACCTATCTTAAATTATCTGTCTTTAATGTTTTCTTTCTCTTTCTCTATCTCCATTGTTGGCACTGAAAATTTGTGAAAATGTAAATTTACCCTCACCGCGATGAATGGACAGTGTATTGCAATCAAAGAAGCAAAGTCATTGTACCACAATGCAAAAGATGGCTCGTGAAAGAAGATTGCATTGCAACATCTTGTAATAAAGGCTACATCGTGATAGAAGATAGCTCGCAATAGACATTTCATTGCGAAGAATTGTGCATCGCGATGAATGATGCATCACGATGAACGAATACCAAAACTTCAAAAGAATCTATATTTCATGGCACACATCCTAAAGAATCATGACCAAAGTTATGTTAGACTCCTAATATATCTAAAAATCTAATAGAAAGAGTTATACTCGCACAAGTCTCTTCAATTTGTACAAAATGTGGAAAAGAGAGAATCCTATACCAAAAAGAAATCCTACTATAATAAGACCCTTCTATCTCAGTAAATCCCACTAATCAAGGGATCAAATAAAAGCAATGACCAGATTTCCATACAGTTAAGAATCCTCTATGCATATGTATACTTCACAACAACTACTGAAGACCTGCCACATCAGCAAGACTCCTAGAAGATGATGAAATTTGTGCGACAAACAAGGTTACAAACAACAACTTGGAGTCCTAGGGGGAGTCTAAGTCCATTCACCATTCACTCTATAAATACCATATGTTTCATACGTTTACCAAGCTTTTACATTATTCTTTGTCTTACACATTCACGCAAGGCTTTCAAGCTCTCATTCAGCTCTCTCTTATTCAGCTCTCATTCATCCTTTATCAGCTACTTCAAGTTCATGCTACTTCTTTTTTTGGAAGAAGACATGTCCATTATACCTCTGCATATTCCAAGGAAGAAAATACAAGCTCACGAATTCAAAGCTATGGTTGTAACTAGGCAAGTTGAGAAGAATTGTAGAAGAGAGAAGAGGAAGAATGCGCCTCTGTATGTTTTGATTCAAAAATATTAACAAAGCTTCATATTTTATAAATTCTTTGTTTCTTTACAAGTCATGTAACGAGTAGAAAATCAGAGGTTTGTTGTACTAAACAATAGTAATTAACAAGTCTCTTGAAAGAGATTTAGAAAGAAAGTCCCCACATATAAAATAATAAACTAGCTTCTATACAGTTGGGTAATTTAAACACTTTGAGTTTCAAGCTTCCTTGAGAACAACGAAATTTGGTGTTACATCTATAAAATCTCTTAGACATGTTATTATTAACAAATAAATATGAACTTACTGAAATAAAACACATAAATATGATTTACAAAAACAAAACCACATAAATATGATATGAAAGAGAATAAATTTAATCCTCACCATCAAAGAGTAATAGAGAAAAAACAACAAATACATCTGTTTTCTCTTGTTTTAAATGCACAAGACATTACCTAGAAATGCTTTCACAAAAAATGAAATCTAATAAATGCTATTATAGACAAAAACAAAAGTCATATTTTGCGCATTATGGCTTGGCCCATTGACCTACAGAGGTCTTCCCAACATGAGAAAGCCAAATCAACTAATAAATGCCACTGTATCCCAACACATTAGGTTATGGAAAATTTTCCGATTTGCTCTCCTCCATTTATAAAACCATCTTACTTGTTTCTTCATAGTTTTGAAAATTGGAGAGGACAATTAATTGTTAGAGGCTTGTTATGATCAAACTAAATTTAACCCTTAAGTTTGCATGCATTTTCAGACTGTACTTCACTAAGGGTGCATTTGGATTTAAAAAATTGGAATTAGCCTAGGAATTCCAATTTTATAGAATTGAAAACCACATGATTGAATTCTGCGGATTTAAAATTCTACCATTTGGATGCATATATGTATGTATGGACATAATTGGAATTTAAAAATCTCAATTCCACTATTTAGATGCACAAATATTCAAAAATCTCAATCAACCTCATTTTGTTCACTCTCTGTCCGGTGGGTGGCCTTGAGAATTTATCACCCATCACCAAGAACTCCTAAGTCCTACGAGTTAGGTACCAAAGCTTTGCATTCGCCATGCTCGGGCTTCTTTATGACCTTTAGTTCTCTAATAATTGCCGGAAAGACGTTATGTCCACTCTTATTGGGATTTTAATGTAGTTTACCCACTATAAAGATCATTTGGGAAGAGAAACTAATTATATTTTTTAACTCTTTCCACGAGCTAGATTTTCCACTCATGGGCATTTTGATCAATTAATAAAATTATAGAGGGCATTTTGAGTACTTTGTGTTAAAAAAAACTCACAATTGCTTGAGGGAGGAGGGGATTTAGTTATTTGAATAGACCTAAAGCATAACTAACATGAGTTAGATTTTCCACTGAAGGGCATTTTTATCAATAAATAAAATAATAAAGGGAGTTTTGGTAATTTTTTGTTAAAAAATTCATCACAATTGTTTGAGGGAGGAGGGCATTTTATTCATTTGAATAAACCTACAGCATAACTAACATGAGCTGGATTTTCCACTCAAGGGTATTTTGGTTATTTAACAAGATAATAAAGGGCATTTCGCATACTTTGTGTGTTAAAAAACTCCTTAGTTGCTTCAGGGAGGAGGGCATTTTAATTATTTGAATAGACTTGAAGCATAACTAACATGAGCTAGATTTCCAACTCAAGGGCATTTTGGATACTTTGTGTGTTAAAAACCTCATAGTTGCTTGGGGGAGGAAAGCATTTTAGTAAAGCACGATGAAGGCATTTTGGTCACATGCCATTTGGTAAAATGGAATTGGAAATAACAGCCTATAGGTTATTATTTCAATTCCTTTGATTTGGGGGTTCAATTCAACATTCTAATTCCGTGGAGATTTGACCTAAATCCATTTATCTAATTTAAAATTAACCCCAAACGACATATTTGGATTTGGGTACCCCAATTCCATTTCCACTCTTCCAATTCCCTAAATCTAAACACAACTAAATATAGTTATATTAATAAAAATATAAAAAACTAATAAGTAATCATAAAAGGTCAAAAAAATATGAAGGGTAGGTAAATATGACAAAATATAAAATTAAATTAAATACATGAGATGACCATATGCTAAAGCTTTGAAAAATTAATAGATCTTAAAAATGTAACAATTCAATGGTTAAAATATATGAGAATGATTGTTTGCTATGAAAAACCTTTTGATAGTGCACAAATGGTGCTCCTCAAATGCTCGCACAATAGGCATGACCTTTGAATACCTGTAAAAAAGGAAGCTAGCGCATAGATGGCCACCAGTGTGGTGTTGGCTTAGGTCTCTCTGATGACAAAGTCTTCTATCTTATTCTTCAGTGAATAATGGAGAAGGTTTCATAGAAATTTTGGATATGACACCCTTATATAGAGTTGGTGGGGAGCATGGTCTAAGATCTTTATGTGGATTCTTAGCTTGGGCAAATATCGTGATGCTTGGTTATTGGCAAAAGTCTCAACAATGGATCATTTGCATGATTTTTGACATAGATCTCAAGAGAAATTTTGGGATCGTTTTAGAATTGCCTTATTTAGTCAACCTGGTGGGGGTGCCGACTCAGGCCGACCTTTATCCAGGTGTTGGGTTGCTTGGGAAGGCTCCAAGCATTTTAATCGAAGCTAAACTAGTGAACTGACCTAAGAAAAGATCAATGTGGCTGTGACAAGTTGTCTTCTTATACTGAGTTATTTTGATAGGCTAAGCTATGCTTAAGTGCCGAGTTGATTTATCAATTGCCCCTATTCCCGAGTCAAACACTGGCTTGGTGAAAGGAACACGAACCACTGCTCAGAACAAGGAATGTTGGCGTCTATTGGCATCCGACGGTTACATATCTCAGAAAGTGGAGGAGCGCATTTATTGCACTGCAAGTACAATGACAATTACATTCGTCTTTTCATCTATCGTAATGGTCTGTACCCATTTGCATCAAATGGTTGGGGTTGAATTTAGCTTTTGGATGGACGGTCATGATCGAAAAGGGATTATTATAAATAGGTTCGGGTCGGCCATTGCCCCCCTATTCGAAAATTTTGAATTTCTTCTACTCCTTTAAGCTCTTCCCCTTCTTCCAGCTAACCTCTGCTTCTTGCAGTTGTCATCTCCAGCATTGACAACTCTTCTTGATTCAGCGTCACCTTTAACTCGTGGTCCGACACCCATATTCTGATACGTTGCCTTGTCCTCTTTCTCCTTTATTTTCTATTTTTATTTTTGGTTGCTTAGTTTAGGTTGTTGGTTTTCCCTTTTTCTTTCCCTCTGGCTACCCTGAATCCCACTGGCATTCCCTTCGATTTCCATTTGACCCACTTCTACTTCATCCTTAAGTTCTTTTTTTGGCTCGAATTTTCTCTGAGCTTTTATCTTTCCTTGGCCCATCTAACGAGGTTGTTTACACTCTCGACAAGATGGATTCTAACAACATTGGAGTCGAGTCCTTGGACTTTGCAGATACCCTTAGTGATAAGCAAGTTCAGGGGGATTTGGCCAATCAGGCTCAATCCTCCCAAATCAAGAGAATCCATCCCACTAAGGGCATGAATGACCTCAGAAAATATACCCTAAAGGCCTAAGGGAACCTAACACAGGGAAAAAATCTCGGGTCAGAAGATGACCACCAAGCTCTGAAGGAAAAAAGAAAGAATTAAACCAATGATTAATTGAGCAGTAGGCCGATGGGGACCAATTGCGCTTGCAAAAGGAAAACTCAAGAAAAATGATCTATCCCTAATAACCAAAAGGATGAAAGCCCGAAAACAAGAAGAATTCATAGTAACTCATCGGAATAAGAGAACGTTGGGCTAGAATCCAAAAGTAGCACGAGGTAGAGAATAATCTTGTTGGAGAAGATGAACTAGAGTCAGAGATGGAAAACAAACCTCGTCAGAGAAAAAGAAATAGGCAACGGATTGTTAGGAAGGGGAAACTTGAAAAAGTTTTCGAAGGATTCAAATATGGGCATTTTCCCCATCTAAATCCATTTATACAAACCAACACTTCACTTAGCCTTACGATTAAAAAGCAAGAAGGGATCTCAGTCGTCCGACACAAATGTGTATGGGTGGATGACGAAAAGACAGGGTCAACTGCCGTTGTATGGGCATCACAATAAATACATCCCTCCGCTTCCCAAGAAAAAGACAACCGTTGACACCACTAGGCACCAACGGCTCTCTCTCTCTCGCTAAGCCGCGACTCAAATTCCCTTCAACAGGATGACACCTAGCTCGGGAATGGAAGGCAACTGATAGGTCGGGTCAGCAGACCAGATCGACTCGGCACAATACGACAACTTGGCATAGCAGGCCATCTTGGGACAAACACTCTACCAAGGTAATACGACCTGAAATACAAGAATAGCTCAGCATGCGCAGGAAAACTAAATAAGGAAAGTTGGTATCAGTCCAAAGATCTACTCTAGGATCCTCACCAAGAATTTCGCTAGAAAATTGATCCCGAGATTTCAGCCAACGATCAAGCAACATGATATTCGCCCTAACTAAGAACTCACAGGAAAATCCCTAGTCATACGTCCTCATACTCTCTATATAAGGACATTGTATTACGTTCCAAAGGTCCCCTAGGAAATTCTACATTGATTCTTTTCCAAGACGTAGACCTTTAAGTTTGGAATCGGAGGAACTTAGGCCGGCCCCACACCGGTGACCTATCTAGGTTCTTTACTTCTTGTTTTTTCTTGCATGTGCTTGGGAACTGGTCAGCTGTGATCATATGAGAGGCACAATCCATGATGTGTTTTTCAATTTGGTGTCTCTTTTTGGACACCTACTTTTGAACTGAACACTTTTTTGGACTTTTTAACCCCAACACGCTTACAAAGACTCAGACACTTTTTTCATCACAACAAATTTGTTTCCTAGAATATATTATGATTCAATACTGTATATTCATTGCATCCTACTATTTACAAATAGTGTACACTCAAATCACTATGCATAAGACGTTGAGGGGCCAAGAGTCAAAATAGTTGAGGAGACGATGAAAGTTTTGGCTAGGTTAAATCTCATTACCAAATTTAGCTTAATCTAAACTTTGATTTAATAGCAATAAGGCTCCACCCAATTGTTGAGCTTGAGGCGATCAAGAATCAATGTTTTTTATTCTTTCTTGGCTCAGCGAAGCTTGGCGTAGCTTCTTTTGTCCTACATACTAACCTAATCTATTTGGGAACCCAAGGAACAACCAAGGAGACCTACAAGTCTAGAACCTAATCAATTATAGTAAAATCTAGTAATTGCATTTTCTTTACATAATTGGCATTATTTTAAGAGAAACGTTGTGGAAAAACGCTTGTGCAAACATCACCTGTTCTTGAAAACTAAGCTGCTGAGCTGAAGGAGGATTCGTGTTAAATAACTTGAGTATGATAAAAAGTTAGGGAAGATCTTGATCATATGGAGAGAACTGCATGTTTGAATGCAAAACCATTGCATCATTCCTCCCTCAATCAAGCAAGACTCATTTATGTTCTGGCATGTTATTCTCCTCATGCACAAGTATGGATGATATTAAGATCCAACATCTGAGCTTACGAGAGGCCAAAGAACTGTGTTTGTGCAGGGGGTTCACACTGGTACTGGCATGATATCAATCCATTCAGACTGGAGATGATTCAAACCCTTGTGCTTGTCTTTTTTGCAACGGTTTTCTTATTTTATTGTTGGCATTGGGCTTTCCTTGAATAATTTAATAACCATAAGGTGTTATATTAGATGGTACATATTTATAGATTTCATTAAAACGAAGAGTAACAGTGTTTTCTTGATTTTTGGTCGCCCAGTAGAAGTTTATATATGTAAAAAAATTAAAAACAAAGATCATTATTTATTGTGATATTAAGGGACTGTTTTGAATTTTATGATTTTTTTCCTCCACAGGAGAAAACTTTGTTCATAAATTTTTGAGAGACCATTTAAGTGATTACATATTTGCTCTGAAGGAAATGTACATTATTGTTTCAAACTGGGTGTGTAAGACTTTGTACCAAATATTTGCTGGGATAATATTTATTAAATAATAAGATATATGTGTAGATGAATTCAATGCCTCGACTCTAACGTTTGTTTGGACTGAAACTCTGCATCAATTAAAAAATGTAATTAACTAATACGAGATTAGTTTGCATAGTTTCTACAATGATATATTTTAATTGGTAACAATGACCAGTGCTTATGAATGAAATCGATAATGGAAATGTCATATCTGCCGATCTAAATTGTTTGTAACTGTACGTATTCAAGAGCTTCCTTTTGAATGAGCCTTTTTTTTTAGTGGTTACTGGTCAAAAAGTGGAATTTCAATTCATGTCATTCATATAAGACTTAAGATAATTAAGGAAAAGACAAAAACCAAAAAAATATATACAACACTAAGGTAGCCGCAATGGATCCTCTCATGCTGCCTTATGACTTGTTAAAGTCCTGCCTAATAGGTGGCACAACACGTTGACACGCAAGAATAATGAATTACACTTTTTGATAGATGATTTTTACTTTTTTCTATCAGTGTGTTGTGCCGGCCGCCAGTTGGGCAGGACCTTAACAGGTCATAAGGCAGCAGGAGAGGAATCTTTTCCGTAAGTAAGTAGCGAGATACCCATGACTTAGCTAGTATTGCATATCCTGTGCATATAAAAGAGAGAAGGGAAGGTTTCTCTAAATTACTTAATAATGATATTATTGATCTGAATGAAAATACTTTCTACACGGGTCTAAGTATAACTTTGAAAAATAACCATTGCTCATTTGTTTTAAAAACAACTATCACGTTATCCAACCACAGCTATGTTATAAGGTTATTTTACTACTTTTTCTTGAATAAATATATTAACTATATAAAACTAAGAACAGCTTCAAGTATTGTTCATTGATCATGAATTGCAGCGTTCACGAACACCACTGAACTAGTATGCATTGTCTTGTCTATATAGCGACTAACCAATAGCAAGTGAACTAGTAACCCTTAGAAATCTCTTGGATCAACGAAATAACGTCCTGCTGATTGCGTTGTCGTCCATTGCTCCTCATCATCAATGGACCTCACTTTTTTAAAGCACTAAACATCATCCATGCATAACATGGAGGTCCCTTGGGGAATATGCCCTCTGAGAGGATCACTGACCCCTAGCTCTGTAATGATCACCTTGCAGTCCTTCACGTTTCCATCGATATTACAGGCAAAGCACCATAGAGATTTCATTAGCTCCCCAAGCCTTTCACCCTCTCCATGAATCCCATACAGGAAGAGAAATCCAAAGGGCTTGTGAAGTAGGTCACAAATCGGTAATTTGAGGCTTAGGGGAAAACTTTTGCACTTGCATGGCTTAGAGTGGCATGGAGGCACTTCAATGGAGATGCCCTTTTTATTTGATGCTTGTAAACCTCACAAGTATTCCATATGCTAAGGATGGCCCAAGAGTTTGGAGTTTTATTGGTGATGTCCTCATTCTTTTGTTGTTTTATATTCTATTTATAAAGAATGATATGCACGATTCTGTAAACAAGTGATATTTATTTCATATAATTTAAAAGACTTGAAAATAAAATAAAAAGAATGACTTACTTCACTGAATGAATTAACAAAAATCAGACCCGAAATTGATCAGGGCTTGTGTTTTACACTATGTTCTTAAGACAGATTTCGCCCCTTATAGTAATGTTTACGAGCTTTGTGGACGTCTTCCTCCTAGGATACAATGATCAACTATACACAAAAGTAGCACTGCAATCTATGTGTCTGGCGAATCAAACTTATGTTGTTCTCTCTCTCTTACAATATGCTATAATGCTTTCTATATGCCTAATTTCAAGCATCCTTTATAATGTCTAAAATTTGATACTTGAAATGAGGGAGGGACGATTCATTTATAAATTATTCATATTTATTCTAAATAAGCATAGAGACACAACTTTTAGTGTTCGAACAGACACGAAAGTAAAATGATATAGTTCTGTACCCACATGCATACTTGTTTGGAATAGATAGAGGGTTAAAAAGGTGATTTAATAGCCATCTTCATGTCCATACGAAACAGATATAATTAAAAAATGAGTGATTTAATAGCCACATTTATGATTAGTCGGTCTAAACAATCACAGAGGGTAAAACAATAAAAGTGCACAAATAGATACACCCCCATAGGTATAATCAAATCTGGGAGAAAAAAATTTATTTTATTTTTTCTTAATGACCCAACCCAATTTGACCCGGTTTAGCGCCCGTGTGTGTGTGTGTGTGTGTGTGTGTGTGTTTATATAAGCCTAGCCCATGTTAACTAGATCCTTCCGCATCCACAAAATAGTGGTGCCCTTTGGGGACCAAACTTATGTCCAACATAATTGTATATGAACAAACAAAGTTTTATGGTCTAACCAATGTGGGACTATTCAAGTTTTACACCCCTTAACCAGTGTTCAACTAGAC